>MJUU01045040.1:47578-68141 GCA_002080025.1 Modiolus philippinarum
GATTGAAATAAACACAACAAATAAAATACAACTTTTATTAGAGAAAAATCATATTTTTTACAATAATAATTAAAAAAAATGACATAAATTACATAATAGTTCAAAAAACAATTTTACAGGTAAAAACAATAGAGGTATACTTTATTAACATATATACAAAATATATAATTCAAGAAAACTTTACTTTAAGTGAAATTAAGAAAAAAACATTTTTCACAAAAAAAAAAATGAAATTTTGTCACATTTGCATTGAATTGGTACTGACCCCTGTTATATTAAAATGGCTATAAAATATGCGTCTTTTGTCGAAAATGAAAAAAAATGGAGATTTAACCTTCAAAATGAATATTCTTTCCAGAAAAAGTTTTTCGAACCATTTCAAAAACTTTTATTTTATTTATAGGTACCAGTCTTGTAAATCAATTCAGTCTTCCGGTGCATGTCAAAAGATGGCGTGAAATAAATATAGTTCCCAATTTTTTTTTTCCTGCTTTCAAATTTGATGACATGTTTGAAAAAGTTGACTATTTAAAAAAATACATGTATATAGACAAAATATTTGCCATATTTTTTTAGGTTTAGTTTGAGGAAGGTGGAAGAATTTCCTGTTTACTATGAGTGCTGCGGCAAGGTGAATTTCCAGAAAATGAAAGTGAAAATAGGATGACTAAACTTTAAGGTTTGCTAGCTCTTTATTCTTCGTGGCTTGATATGCTTTTTTTTTGCATGTTTTTTAAACTTTAACCATTACTAAAGCATGCTATATGCATGGCATGTAATTTGAAGCACAAGTTTTTTTTTTAGAATTTTTTTAAAAAGTGCATGTTTACAAAGAATAGCACTACGGAACATTTACAAGACTGAGACCATATAGCTAGGCTATTCCATAGCCTAGCTAATTACTAGGTCATTGTTTACTGTGACACTGCTTTAATTTTGTTAGAATTAAAATGTATTCAGGGTTTAAGTTGTGTATTGTTAGCCAACCGCACGAGTAATAAGCGGAGGCAAATAGTCTTTAAACCTCCAGTTGAGGGAGACTTCCGATCAAGGAAAAGATATCAACACTTGATCGAAATGGCTATACATCACAGGCATCATTCCGTTTATCGAGAAAAATGCACGTGAAGGACTAGGTAATGGCAGTCAAGTATTACATCGGGTGCGTGATGGATCAGGCAACGGTTCGTGAAGGACTAAATCAGTGATGTTTTAGGCATTTTTTAACTTTAGCAGACAATTATTTTAAAACAAAAATTAAATCTAAAAAACTAAAACTGTCTGTCAAAATGGTAGTCATCAATGGCAATTTTGGTGTAAAAAAATTACGAATATATCTTACAGTATTCTGAAAAACGAAAAAGACAGCACCTTACCCTATATATTTTTCTTTGACATTTGATCATATTTCTAACACAAATGTATTTTTATTCATTATTTGTTATGATATTCCAATAGATATGAACACATTTTGTCAGAAGAAGCTTCATGATGATACAATATCTCTATTATATAGTCTTGCTAAGATGGTTTGCACCAAAAAGCTCTTTTCTTGCACGTGAAGGATTAGGCAACGTAAATTTTGGTTCGTGAAGTATCGACTTGACCGAGGCTATGACAATTTTATATTTGATCTCCTGATGCAAAGTATATAACCATGAAGGTCTCTGATGATTTAAATAAAAATAACACATGATAGTATGATTTGCCAAATATGTTGTGCACAAATAATATATACTTCAATCGTTTGTTACATTGCCTTTTTCTGTTTCCATAATTTGAATTCTTTTTTCTTTTCATATTCTGAAAGAAAGGCACGAAATTTAATTCTTTCTGACGTCTTTCTTAGCATCCTTTGCTTAGAATTTAGTTTGATTTTATTCATGTTGAACCAGATCTTGCCAGTGCCGGTACCAAGTCCGGACATCACGCGAACCTATCGTTGTCTACGTTTGTCTTTTTTTTTTGCAGTTCAATGATAAATTGTGGCATGTGATTGTAATTTTCAGTCATTGTAAGTGTTTCCTTTAATCTTCTCTTTTAGTTGTGCATTTTTCAGGTGCACTTGAAATTTTACCTCATTAAATACTTCATGAGTTGTATGTGGATCCCTGATTTGCATTTGATGAAGTTTAATTATACCCTAATAGTCTTAAATTAATGTACAAATTAGTCTCTTTAAAGGTTTAGTCCTTCACGAGCTCAATTGTTCGTTGCTTGATCCTTCACGAGCAGAAAATATCAATTTTTATGTTTTCAATGTTGAAATATTGTATATAGAATTAATTTTTCAGCATAAATGAGTTCATAGGTAATTGCAATATAAAAGTTTATCAATATATTGAAAATTAAGTCTATTTTGTAAATTAAATAAACAAAATTACACCTTTTGTAACCGTATCTTCATGTAGAAAATGTGGGTGGTGAGTCTGCCCTTAATGTTTTTGAAAAAACTATGCATTTTCCAACCATGAATTTAGCATGGATTGATAGGTATTGTTGAACCATTTTGACAGACATATTTATATTTTAGAAATTTATCCACACAAAAAGAATTTAATGAAATAATTACTGACCTTCAATGTTTTCCTCGATAGAAAATCCTTCACGAACCGTTGCCTGATCCATCACGCACCCGATGTAATACTTGACCGCCATTACCTAGTCCTTCACGTGCATTTTTCTCGATAAACGGAATGATGCCTGTGTACATAGCAACTTCGATTGGATAGTATGACATTCATATGTGCAGAAAGACGTGTCATTTATACTTTAGGTGAAATGATGGTCTATATGTGCAAAAAAAATGGTCGTCATACTTCAGATACCAGTAAAATACTCAGAATGATGCTTTTAAACTTTCCCGGTACAATTTGAAGAAAGATACTGATTACATCACCATCTTTTATGCCTTTACTGGTCATCTCATCACCTCAGCTTTGAACAATATGTCTGTACTATATGCAGAAAGATGCTTCTCAGATTTGATAAAAGAACTACACGTAAAAGATGCTTTTTTCAGACTAAATCCCGGTACTATATACAGAAAGACGCTTCTCAGATATGAGGATATGATTTAGATAAAATGTCAGTTTTATATTCTAGAAGATGTTGATATCTTTAACTCGGATTAGATCCAAGTGCTATATGAAGGAAGATTTTGTAAATCTATCGCATATGATCAAAACAATATACAAAAAGATGCTTCAAAAACGATATACAGATCTTTTACAATATGTCAAGTAGTATTCTTTCCATTGTACTGCCATACTATCTAAAGTATTTTCGACTAATAAATGTTATTCCATAATAGAGCGACATTCAACATTAGCCTGCCCTGCATAAAATATTTCGGTGTAAATCTGTATCAATATTATTCAAAATATGTCTTTTTTCGACAAAGGAACAATACCTTCGAATATAAACTGGTAGACGTAATTTGATATTATTATAGACGCAGTTACCAATAATTGTATAAAATGCATGGGTGTTCCGTGGAACACATGTGTCGCCTGCACTATATATTTTAAGAATTCCTGTTTTGTTATATAATGACAAAGTCCAATGATAATCAGAAAAAAATCAAAATTAAAATTAAGTCCAAACATAGCTAGAAAATCTGAAAAAAAAGAAAAATTAAACACTAAATATATAGTGCATATCTGCAATATATATTGAAGCATTCCTGCAAGATTCGTTGGAAAGGACCAAGCAGTCTAGGAGGAGTTGCGGATAATGGAGGTATACCCTATGACTCCAATAAGCTAAAATGACAAAGTCCAAAGATAGCTAAAAATCTGATAAAAATATAAATAAAAAACAAAATGCATGGTGCGTGTCTGCAATGTATATTGAAGCATTCCTGCAAGTTTGGTTGGATAGGACCAAGCAGTCTAGGAGGAGTTGCGGATAATGGAGGTATACCCTATGACTCCAATAAACTAAAATGACAAAGTCCAAAGATAGCTAAAAAATCTGAAAAAATATAAATGAAAAACAAAATGCATGGTGCACGTCTGCAATGTATATTGAAGCATTCTTGCAAGTTTGATTTGAAAGTACCAAGCGGTCTAGAAGGAGTTGCGGATAATTGGGGTATATACCCTATATACCTATGACTCCAATAAGCTTACATGACAAAGTATAAACATTGCTAGATAATTTTAAAAAAATCAAAATTACTCAAAAACTAAATGCATGGTGCACATTTGCAATATATATTGCTGCATTCTTGCAAGTTTCGTTGGAAAGTACCAAGCAGTCTAGGAGGAGTTGCGGATAATGGAGGTATATACCCTATATAGCTATGACTCCAATAAGCTAAAATGACAAAGTCCAAACATTGCTAGAAATCTGAAAAATCAAAACTAATAAAAAACTAAATGCATGGTGCACATCTGCAATATATATTGAAGCATTCTTGCAAGTTTGGTTGGAAAGTACCAAGCGGTCTAGGAGGAGTTGCGGATAATGGAGGTATACCCTATGACTCCAATAAGCTAATATGACAAAGTCAAAATATAGCTTCAAAATCTGGTAAAACGTAAATAAAGAAAAACTAAATGCATGGTGCACATCTACAATACATACTGAAGCATTCCTGCAAGTTTCATTGGAAACTACCCAGTGGTTTAGGAGGGGATGCGGATAATGGTAAAAATTTTGGAGCCATACAGACGGACGGACGAACAGACGGACGCAAGACGACGGATAGTGATCCCTATGTGTCGATCCTGCACTAGGTTCAGGCGACACAAAAATGCTTCAAACGAGAAAGTGCACACAAACATGCTCTTAATGATGCTCACTTCTGTTGTTGTTTATATCAAAGATTTCTTGAAACCTATTTTAATTCATTAAGCAATGTATACTTAATAAAATGGTAAAAAGAAATATATAGGTCCATGTGCTTTTAATAAGGCATTAAAATTTAGTGGGAAATGGATTTCTCTAGCCATTTCATTAATTTTATATCAAGACTATTTTTTGTCTAAAAACTAGAAAATTATATCAAGAATTTTATGAAAACTCGTCAGGTGTCTTAATTTGACCTATTTTTTACCCTGGTCATCCGTACTTCAGACACATGTCAGTACGATATGGCCATCTATACCTACGGTGGTATGTCAATATCACATGTCATTCCGATATCTAAAATGAAACTTGTCGCCTATACTTCAGATCATATTCCGGCATCTAATATTGAGATCATATGCCGGTTGGATATGCAGATCATTTGCCAAAATCTTCACTTCAGATCATATTCCAATATCTTTTTACTTCAGATCATATGCCGACATCTATGTTTTGCATTTTTACTTCGGATCATAATCCATCATATGCAGCATCTATACTTCAGATCATATTCAGGCATCTATATTTCAGATGATATGCTGGAATTCATGATCCAGATTATTTTTTTATCTTTACTTCATATCGTATGCTAGTATCTTTACCTCAGATTATATGCGCAGATCTTTGATTCTGATCATTTTCTAGTATCTTTACTTCAGATCATATGCCAGTATCTTTACCTCAGATCTAATGCTTTGCTTCAAATATCTTGCCGGTCTCTATACTGCAGGTAACATATGCAGGTATCTTTACTTCAGATCTTATGCCAGTATATTTACCTCAGATCTAATGCTTTGCTTCAAATATCTTGCCAGTCTCTAAACTTAAAGTCATATATGCAGGATATGCAGGTATCTTTACTTCAAATCATATGCCAGTATCTTTACCTCAGATCTAATGCTTTGCTTCAAATATCTTGCCGGTCTCTATACTGCAGGTCACATATGCAGGTATCTTTACTTCAGATCTTATGCCAGTATATTTTCCTCAGATCTAATGCTATGCTTCAAATATCTTGCCAGTCTCTAAACTTCAGGTCATATATGCAGGATATGCAGGTATCTTTACTTCAAATCATATGCCAGTATCTTTACCTCAGATATAATCCTTTGCTTCAAATATCTTGCCAGTCTCTATACTGCAGGTCACATATGCAGGTATCTTTACTTCAGATCATATTCCAGTATATATATTTCATATCATATGTCAACATCTATGTATTCTGATCATATATAAGTGTCTTTAATGCAGTTCATAACCCGTTGTGTATGCTTCAGACCAGAAGAGACATAAGTTGTCAAAACGGTTATATGCTGAAACTAAATTTCTAGTAACTTCGGTATTTTGTTATCTTCAGATGTACAATGTACAGACTTTGTTTCAGACAATATAAACGTAACAATTGTAGTAGTACCTTTCAGACACAATTCAAATGTCTGATAAGTTCAGATTATATTTGTGAAGAACCATACATGTCTTGTTTTACTTCAAGATAGCATATGGATAGGTTATTGCCTTGTACCCTTCTGATAAAATGCTGTTCAAATGCTCAAAAAAGTCATGGATTATATATTTGCCGTAACACTGCTAATTTGTATTTTGTTTCAATTTCTCTTTTTACTCTTTGACAACTTGTCTTGTAAGTAATGAAAAACAACAAGCATGTAGAAAAATTAACATTTAATATCTTTTAATTTTAACAACAATATAGTTGTGAGACTATAAAGAAATTGAGTGACTATCTATAGGTGTCATGTTTCGTATGAAATTTGCATTTCTTACAAGAAATAATAATTTGTAGAAACAATTAGGAAGTAATCAGTTAAAATGCTATTATCAACATTTCTTACTTTTAGCTAAGGTTCTTAAACGGTCATATCAGTATATCAGTCATATCAGTATATCGCTGTTGGAATGTTCATTATATATACAAAGATAGTGGGGCCATTTTAATTCAATGTTTTGAACGTTTATGCTGTGTTATCATGTGTTTTTTTTAGATCATTGTGTCCAGACAGACATATACTTGTCATTTATATTTGACATTTATCCGAAAAACGGAGACCGAAGGGATAACAGCTTTCATTTAATTTCCGATTTTGGATAACATTATTGTGGAAAAATTTAAAACAGTGCCTACCATCATTTGATTGTGAAAAAGTTTAAAAATCGCTATCAATCTTTTAGTAAATTTGAAGTTCATTATTATGTACAAATGATGCATTTGTTATTAAATATATCAACCCTTCCTTTTCCCCCATGCTTCTGGCCTATTATAAAGCATTAATAACAATTTAAATAACAACAGATAAAATCGAGATTGACTTGTAATGAAGACTATCAAATTGTCACTCCGAAAAAAGTTAGTAAAGAGGATCTTTGTAGGTCTTCCTGTAGGATGCGTCTAACTTCCGTAACAACCTGGCAAATTCCCTTTCGTCATTTCGGTTTGCCATCAAGTCAACAAAGCTTTCCTCCAAAGGCTCATCCCTGACGACTGGCTTTGCCTTTTTAAATTTATATTCCTGGTTTGTATCTGGGTCTACGCTGACAGTTTTAGGGGCATTCTCCGGATGAAGCACGAAACCATTACTTGATTTGTCCCAATAATAACTCGGAGGACCAGGTGTGAAGCATGTCTGAGCTGTTGTATTATTTCCAGGGGTATGGAACATTATGTAGAAGTTACACATTTCGTCATTATGGGTCATTCTGAAAAAAGAAGCAAAAATATAATTACCTAGTTATGCATGTGTTATTATTAAAAAATGTCTATATTTATATTAAGTGAAGTTGGTTAAAGTAGCTTTCTATTACATGTATTTCAATTCCAGTGAGAATATTGATGCTTATTTTTTCTTTAAATTTATTTCATAGGTACTTCCACTGTTTTATTTTTTTTAATTAAATATGAATCAGATCGTAATACAAGGTTCACGTATTTTGCCAATGATTTTGTATTGACGCAGTCTCTGCTATGACGAAAACCCTCCGCACAACGAACATACAAAAGCTTTTCGTATGATTAAACCAATGCTTGCTTTCTTGCAACGCATGAGAAGTATAAAAAATAGCTTAACGTAATTTTAAACTAAACACCAATTTCCCCTACCTATATCTCCCATTTGCATAAAAATTGTTTTTTAATTAACAAACAAATAATTGTTTTTCTTTTAAGTATGAGAAAAAAAACAACTTAACACAAAATGTAACATCAATTTTCGACCCTCTATCGTAAAAACAAGACAAGAGGTTCTTTTATACTTGTAGTTATGCCATTGGTCAAAATTAAAGAAAAATAAAGTACTGATAAACCAATTTATTCATTTTCAAGTTTTGACTTTGCTTTTGTATGGAAACAATACACCTCCATCCATAACATTTCGATCCAGGCCTTTTTCCACAACTCCGGTCGGTAGTTCCTCTATAATTTTGCTTACATTGAGATATATATAGCATTGAAGAAACATGTATCTCTTGCAAATATGTCGTTTTGAAAGTCAATATAAAATGTGGAACTATTTGGTTCAATTTACCGCAATATTTCTATAAATGTTTTGCAAAAGAGTAAAATGTCAATACATGTATTTATCCCTCGTTTCGGCATGAAATCTTTGTAAAAGAATGGCTACATAATTCCAGTAAAATTGTGCTTTCCTGTGCGGTTCAATGTGAAACTTTGTTTCTCATTGGTGTCCATGTTTGCTTCTGGATCGGAATGAAATGAGCAATGTATTTTAAATTAATTCAAGACATGTTTCTGTCAAGTTCGGTTAAAATTGGGTGATTTAAGAAAGGATTATTGTATAAAGAATAAAGGTAATGGTCAAACGCCAAGTGAGCGAAACATCTTACACTAATTAACACAAATGTTTTAATTTGATCTGCAGTGAAAAGACACAAGTTAAGTTTTACTTTGCATAAATTCATAGTAACTGCAGTATTTAGTTATTAATGATGATGTTAGCTATGAATACAAAAAAATCACAATTCTTACCAAATTTCTGATATTTTTATCTACAGAGACTGGTTTCAAGAGACTGATAAAATCTGTATCATAGAACAGTGTGATACAAAAAAATATCGGGTCGCTGTGATGATGTCACGTGTAGGTTTGTCTTCGTTATTGTCCGTATACTTAACATATTCATAGACGCCTTTTCAGACTTGTAACTTGGTTCTTTTAGAGTTCGAGAAGTTACACATACCATGGATTTTAATTGGTTTTGTGTACGGGTTAGAAAATGACATCAACCATCAGCCATTAAACAGAATTTACAACACCATTTCTATCTGGCTGTGTGACGGATGCCATGCGTGGAGTAGATCATGCTCACTCTTAAGGAGCACCTGATGATACCTCAAATTTTTGAAGGGGTTCACACTGCTAGTGCGTTCTTGTTCTTTTTTGTTTATTTGTTTTGTATTTGTCATGCTGTCTCATTTTGTGTTGGAAATTAATTGCCGTGTTTTTGGATTTGTGTTTTTGAATTAACCAATTCCTCATTTTCGCTTCGGATTTCTCTCGTCATTTCACTTTGCTACTAGATGTCTGTGATCTAAGCGTCATATTATAAGTGAAAAAATTTTACAAAACTCGAAATATTGCACATGGCATTAAACAACACATTTACCAAATTAAAATAAAAACTGAAACTTAATTCAATTGTATACAGTCAATGTTAATTTCATCCTTTAGTGAATCACAGGTACATTTTGTTTTCGACATGGGCTTTATAACGAGGTAACGCATCAAACTCGCTCTATATGAACTACTTGATACTGGTAATGATAATAAAAGGTAACAAATGGTGAATAAAAGGATATGGAGTAAATGCACATGAGACAAAGTCTCTACAAATACATGGTAAAAACAAGCAAAGGAACAACGCTTTTATTGTTGTTCTTCCAAATTTCTTATATTATATATATTCTTTACATTGTATGCACATCTATCCACTTGACTTTTTACCAGATAACAGCGATCTCGGAAAAAGCGGAATAACTCGCGCTCACTTTGTACATTTTGCGAATAAATTTCTTATTCCAACGATGGAATTTACGATGGGATTAAAATATTCCATTGGTGGTAAATCTATGAATTAACACTTTTTTGGTGAGACACAGTTTTTTTTCTGGAAACTCCTAGAAGCCAGAGGAAAGTATTACCCAATTGCAGCGTTAAATACGGCAAAAACTTACCCTACGTGAACTGTTCTATCTTCATCATTTACCATTGTACAACGAGCAGCCTATAAAAAGGGATTACGAACAATGAATAAACAAATGTATTAAATATGAATACATCTAATCTGAAAAACAGAAAACATATATGACAATCAATTTACATAATACTTTAGCCGTCACTCTAAGCCATCTCTGTATCATTTTGTGTGATTTTGTTTCTAATTTCTTAGATAAACTGGACCAATTTGTTTGTTCATATATGGAGCCAGTAAAATTAAGTACATGCCAAATCTAATTCAGACAAGTAGATATTAAGAATGAATATTGATGAAATAATTGCAAGTATTATCAAATATGTACATGCCTAGTGCAGATGAGAAATTTAATCTACAATGGATTGAAATGAGATAAATTGAATTTTTATATGAAACTTCAAAAAAAAATTTTTCGACTCATTTGGACTTCTGAAAAAAAAATCTTTACATAAAGAATACAGTATTCAAGAAGTTCCATATTCTAAATGTATTGAACGTAGAGAAAAAAAAACAAGGAATCAATGAGCCAACTTTGGGCAATCAGAACTTTAAAATGTGTGAAAGATTGACGGATAGATAGAACTACACAAAGTCGGTAAACGAGAAGAAGTAAATAAATATGGTCGTAAAGAGGGGACGCATATACATAAGAGCCATACGAACATAAGTAGGTAAACAGGAAGCGGAAATTTGAAATGGCAAAAAAAGGGAGGTACAGTCTACAACCTCAGACTAAAGTACCACACCAATATCAAGCAGCTGCGAAAGGGGAGAAAAAATAATGCGTGATAGACAGACAGAATGACACAGGTTCAAAAGTATTACCTCCTCATTCTCATATCCCACAGCAGATTCAATATGTGCTATTCATAATTGAACATCATGTAGAACCGGTTCAAATGTCGAGGGTTTGTCCCGACGTTATAAACGATTATGAGAAATGAATATCGATTTGTAAAGTTTCTGTAGGCTCTATATAAGCTCAAGACTAACAAATATAACACAGCACTAAGCGTTAACCAGTTTAAAAATAAATAGACTGAAAATGTTCATAATAATGAGAAACAGTACCAGCAAGTGTTCATAAATACTGCAATCATTTTAAGAGATCGCGTAATGATAAAAACAGTTTCAACTTAATGTGACATGAAGAAATCGTCTACCAGTAATCTTAAACTGTAAAAAGACAACAAGCTTGCGAGATGCATAGAGCGAAGTCAATGCAAAATATATCTGACAGGATTACTAGTACCTTTTTGCAATTGCATTTTTGTTAAACTGTACTCAGGGCAAGGCCAGGGTCAAAATATCAACAAATATGGTACCTCAAGTAAGCTATCTTTATAAGAGTCATGTATCAAATATGAATATCTTAGGACTTAATGATTAACTTCTAAGATTTAAAAAAATTCCCTCACGGCGAGGTCAAGGTGAAAAAACTACAAATATGGTACCCCAAGAAAACTCTAATCAATATGCAAATCACATACTAATATGAACACCATAGCATCAAATGACCAGCTTGAAGAAGAACGGTTGAAATTTTATGAAAATTGCCCCCAGGAAAAGGCACATACCAAACAGAGGTAATAACAAATACCGGAGCCAAACTCCACGAGGCAAAAAGACTAAGCAGGTAGAAACCACTGGAAAAATTGTCGACCGCAATGGTCCTGATTTGGTGCAGGCATTTCAAAAAAAGTGGGTTAAACAGGTTATATGGCGCGCCAAATCGTCTTACATTGCAGCAATGTCCAGTAGCAACTCAATAGCAAATACTCTTGACAGGTTATACGACAGTAAAAATTTTATCCCAGTACTATTCAAAAATGAGGTTGTGAAAGATCTGATGGTAGGCTGATGGTAGGCTGATTGATAAATGTCATTTTCTATGAACATCCTACATTTGAGGCGTCCATTCCAGAAGTAAGGCAGATGACGCTAAGGGTATGACAATAGCTCTCCAGAAATTCATCCAATGTTAATTTCAAAATTCGAGTTATCATCCGGAAACAATAAAATTTACAGATCTTGCATTATTCAAGAGAAATAACTGTGGAACGCAAAATCCGATAATGGTGAAATTCGAACTTAGGCTGTATTTTATAAAAAGTAAAATTGTCCAAAAATATTAACATTTTCACACATTAGTTCCAGATTGATAAATGTTAAACAGCATGCCGTAAATTATACACAGTTTTCAAATCTATCAAACATCCGTTTTTGGTTTTAGTCATTGAAAAACATACACTGAGCGCAAAAATGTTTTCAACTGTTCCCAAGTGTTTCTTTTTCAAGGATATGGCTTATAATTTTAGTTTGGGACATGTGTCAGGTCTAGGGTGATAATCCAATTCTCTTTTCACCCTTGTCAAAGGAGTAAACTCCGAAATTTTGGGCCTCTTCTTTCTTTGTTTTCATTTTCTAGGCGTATGCTTTTGAGATATTAAAAATACGTTATATAAATCATACTGCTTTAAACATAGTAAATATATTACATACCATAAAATCTCCCGGTTTGATTGTTATACCTGGTGTTGTTACTCCGTAAAACATCTAAAAGTTATACAAAACAAGCATTTATAAATCCGATCATATTATCATGCAACATCATCAATCAAAACAGACACAATCTTTGTATTGTCATTAGATCGATGTTTATTGCACGATGGACAACACGCTTATCCTTGCACAATTTCACATTGGAAAGCAGAATGTCCAGTAACAGAAATTTAATAATACTTACATTTATAAGAGAAAAGACAGAAGCACATTAAAAAAATAAATACGTACTTGTAGACGTACATAATAAAACAGTGAAAAGAATATGGAGTAAATGCACTTGAGACAAAATCTCTGCGAATGCGTGAGAGAAGCAAACAAAAGAACAACGCTTTAATCCTTGTTTTTCATCTTGAACTCACCATGATGCCTTCGATAATGAGCTTTGCTCATGTATGTAAGCATTGTCTTTTAATTTGAAATCAAACTTACTCTACCGGTGCACCTGATCTCACCATGGGTTTTATTGGGTCCGTGCTGCTCATTTTTGTATATGTGTGTTTCTGCATTTTTCCGATGTTTCCATTGCCCTTGAATTGTTCGTTTTAGACTGACAATTCGGTTCTCACTTACTTTGTTTTTGTTTTTCAATACTTATTCCACAAAAAGTATTGAAACTTTTTTATCTTCGGATTTTGTTTTTATTTTTTGCGTGTTTAATGTTTCTTCTATTCTCAAAATGAGATATAACGTTTTTCTTCGTAAATGTACGTCAAATAAGAATCAAGTATTCATTATCCAACAACAACCATTTAATGTTCCATGACTGTGACAGGTTCATACATTAAACTATGATTATCTATATCATTTTTATACAGATATCTCATGCCACACTTACCTCGGGTTTCAGAGGATTTTTCCGGCCTATTTCTGTCCATTTGCCGTCTCTAACCACATATCCAGACACTACTCGTCCTTAACATAAAAAATCATTTAGACTGGTTGTTAGAATCTTTAGAGAATATTATGTTTTAAATGGGCATTTTCTTACAAAGTAGTTGTGTACTTATACTATGCTGATTATTTACAGCTGCAAAAAGATTGTGTGTCTGAGTACAAATGATTATACAATGATGTTAGCGATGAAAGTCATCGTTCTTTGAATATCATCAACTTTATACCAGAGCATCAAATTGGGGGGAAACCGAATGAATATAATTCTTCTCATTCACGTTTCACTAATGGTGAAAAGACACTGAAACACCTTACAGTTATTTCTTACCATGGGTATGAGCATGGGTTCTGTAAGCGAATGGTAACAACTTACAGTTATTACTTACCATGTGTTTGGGCATGGGTTCTGTAAGCGAATGGGAACACCTTATAGTTATTACTTACCATGGGTATGGGCATGGGTTCTGTAAGCGAATGGAAAAACCTAGCCGTTATTACTTACCATGTGTATGGGCATGGGTTCTGTAAGCGAATGGAAACACCTTACAGTTATTACTTACCATGTGCATGGGCATGGGTTCTGTAAGCGAATAGAAAAACCTAGCCGTTATTACTTACCATGTGTATGGGCATGGGCTCTGTAAGCGAATGGAAACACCTAGCCGTTATTACTTACCATGTGTAGTGGTATGTGTTCTACAAGCGAATGGAAACACCTTACAGTTATTACTTACCATGTGTATGGGCATGGGTTCTGTAAGCAAATGGAAAAACCTAGCCGTTATTACTTACCATGTGTATGGGCATGGGTTCTGTAAGCGAATGGAAACACAGTGAATGGCTCTTCAAACCTGCAGGCAGTTTCAAAATATTCTACAAAAAAAACCAACAACGTTAATAATCTGAGGACATATTGCACAGTAATAGTACTTTACGAATTTAAACAGTCACAGTGCATTTATTGGTGTAACTAAAAAGGAATATTGGGGAGTGATCACAGCCATTAACTACAGTGGCTTGCTAATCATGTACAAATTTAAGCACTGATGCCATTTAAACAGGACCAGGTGGAATCTCATTAATATTATATCTACCAAATGTTTCTTACACTCACTGCATGGTAGATCTAACAACATCCCATTCTACTTTCTGTTCAAGGATTTTGGAAGCATCGAACTAAGGATAAAACCCGAGATTCGTAGAAAAATCCGCAATTTACAAAATTTGTTAAATTCTTGATCATAGATATGACAAAGTTCCCTTTATATTTATGTTTTGCGGTGAATCATTCTATTTTTATACCTTCTAAGAAATGTAATTGGAAGTAATTGAATGCAATCGTCGATTACTTCACCTAAAGTAATCGATTGTAATGGATTACATGCGAAATACATGTGTAATCGATTATTAACCGATTACATAAAAATATGTCATGTGATCGATTAATTATCGGTTACATTTCAAAGTAATCATGCCCATCCCTGAAAATAAGGTATCTATCTGAAGTGCCCTCTATACAGATTGCTTTTAAATAGCTTTGATACGAGGAAAACATAATATAAATCCCAAGACTCAATGTTAAATTTTGTTACAAGTATTGACCATTTTATGAAAACATTTATTTTCTAAAAGTCACTAACCTCAAATAAAAACCGGTCCCTTTGGTTACAGTATTACAAAAGTTTATCAGCTGTTTATATCAAGTCTTACCTGTAGTATGACCTTGTATTTGTCCACCAGTGCCCAACAGCATGACTCCAGCTCTGTTTTTCTGACTGTTGAAAATATAATTATTTGACTGAAGATTTCAGACACATATAAATAGCAAAAAAACATTAAGCAGATGAAAATAATTGTTCAATATGAAAAAAATATGAAAAACATGATGTATTGACAAAACTATGTCTGTTCAACTTTGGTTTCTCAGATAGCACAAATTTAGAAACTAATCTGACGCCTTAATGGGTAGACAACAACCTTTGTGGAATGGTGCTTGGCATGCTAGAAGTCTTGGGTATTTGATTTAAACATAATATAACGCGTCTTATCTGGAAGACTAAAGAAAGAAATCGGAATCAGAGAGTGATAGATATAATAGCGAGAGCTATACATTCTGTAGACAATAACGTCACGTGTTACCATATGCTTTTTAATCTGGTTCATGGAAGATTTTGTTAATTATGGCACGACAATCGTATTATCGGCATGGTATGCATAAAATGTTGATTTTGAATCCGCAACGAATAAACTCAAGTTTTTCTTTGAAACGGTCATCTGGTGAACTTTTAAGTTTGTCTTTTTTTCCTCACCTAAATGGCAGTAAGTATCTTCCGTATAGATTACATAAGTATAGCTAGCCTGTCTTGTTCATATATCGTCACCAGCAAACAAGGCCCCTCGAGATATAAAGACATTAATATAAGTAATTTTGCACTAAACAATGGACTTAGGACTAAGGGTATTTTCTTATGAAATAATCAAAATCGTACTATGGTCTTAATGAAATTATTTAATTGCTTCAGCGGAAATGTTAAAAAGATGTAGAACCAGAAGATCTCTTAAAATTGGTTTAGAAGAAATTATCAAAATATATTTTCCCCATATGTTTGATCATGGTTTGTTGTTGGATTGTTAGCGAATTGTCATACATTATTACAGTAAAATTTTGATTCAAATTAGAATACAATGTGCGAGATGACGGTCGTCTTTTTTGTCGGATATCACAAAAATAAACATAATAGCTTCCATGCAGCACAGTTAGATAGTGGCAAAAGTTTCATTTCAAAGGGATTTATACTATAACTAATCCGAGATTCTGATTATCGCAAAATATTCAACGAATGATCGAATAACTCAGTAATTCACGAATGCGCGCAGCGCATGAGTGAATTACAACGTTTTCGATCATGAGTTGAATATTTTCGATAATCAGAATATAGGATTAGTTATTGTTTTTATTATATAGATCTTATTCTGTAATATTTGGTGGTTTATTTTAAGATTCATTGCATGGACTACGTTTTCCATGTTAATCCGCTGAGACGTTTACTTAACAACAACGTTGACAACGTCTATTGTGACGTCACTTCCTAGAGTGAAATTATGGAAAATGATTTCACAGTTAATTATCACTTTTATTTCACTGAGAAATTTCAATCTTTCACCGCAATCTATATAATAATACATTTTACACCCCAAGATGACGTCCTTAAAGACTGACCGCGGAAAAAGAAACATTGTTGATAGTTAATTGACAAGGGTGTTTGAAGAGGAATTCGTTGAATGCACTAAACTGAGACGATTTTGCATTTGATTGGACCGTTTTATTTTTATGCAGCCAATCAAATGCAAATTTTTCTCATGGCAATGCCGTCAATCAAGCATTCTACAAACACCGTCAATCAATTGACAATGTGTAAAGTGTGTTTCCTGTCCTTTTCCCCAGGCAGTCTTATTGCTGCCGGCTTGGGTTGTAAAATTGCATCTCGTTGAAATGAAACTTTTGCCACTCGCTTGACCGTAGCAATAAGTTAAATTTTCTTCCACAGTTCCAGAGCAGGCAAGTGAGCAAAAAACCTTTGACATCTATGAAAAAGAAAGGAAATGGGTTAAATGTCAAGGAGACAACATCCCATATCCAGGTTAAAACGACCCAAAACATCTAGGGTCACCATATGGTCTTCAACACAGTGAGGAACCTCACACCATATAGTAAGCCCTAAATGGCCCCGAAAAGGTAAAAAAGTGAATAAATAAATGGAAACAAACCACATCCAATAACCCAAATATCAAGAAACTAAAATTTTATAAGAAGACAAGGACAAGCCAATGACCAACATATTCCTGACTTGGGACAGGCGCAAAAATTGCGGTGGGTTAAACTCGCTTTCTTGGATCCAAACCCTCCCCCTATGTGTGGTGAATGGCTAAAAAATAAATACACAAAAAGACTCACAGTAAAAATCAAACTAGAAAAAAGTCCAACTTATCAAGACGAGATAACCTTACAAATGAAGTACATAAAACATGAAGACAATACACACAGGTACTGTCCGGACAAATGCTCGCAGTTACTGACAGCTAGCTAAGGACATAATTTCCGTTGACTATGATATCAAGCCTTCTTACATATGAAATTTCAATTGAAATACTTCTAAATAGATTAACTATTGTTAGGTCTTGTTAGGCGATAAAAAATATTCTTCATAAATAAATTTAACATATACGGAACAAAATAATTGACATTCATGATCACCATTATAAAGTTGTGAGACTACCGTGATTTAACAATGGCGGTGATGTTTTAGAAATCAGCATGTAATTGACATGGACAAGTCAAGTCACAAGTGGGTTGTACTACAAAAGTATGACAGTTAAGAAAAGTACAGTCAGTGACTCCTATGCTGGGCAATCTGGTGCAGATATAAGCAAACGGTATACACTTTTTTTCTTATGATTGCAATATTCTTATTGCTGTGAACATATCGGTACACCGTCTGTAGCTCTTGTGATTCAATGTTTTACGATCAAAAATGATGATAATGTTGTTCGATTTGTATTTTATTTCATTTCTTGCCACAAGAGGATTTGATATATTTATATACTTACGGTACATCAGTTGTTACTAAGGTCACACCAGAACTGTCTTTTCCGTTCTCTGCAAGAAGAAGAGAACCTATCATTCTAAAATTTATATCATTATTAACCTCGGTTTTTGTTGTAAACCTACAAAGGGAATGTTACAAACCGATATGCAAGCCTAAATATAATACTGACATGTTCACACGAACTCAGTAAGAGGAGAGATCGAGTGAGTCGACAGTGGTAATGCTTTCCTGTTTTGCATGCATTACTCTTTTCCTTTCAACATATATCCATGTTGTTTTTTTATCATAAAGCCGAAATCATGCATTTGTGTAAAAGTAGCATGACAGATTTATAAAAGGTCTACTTTTAAGTATTATCAAATTTAATAATTAGATAAAATACAAACACGATCTGTTTCTATCAGATCTACTGATTCAAGTAAGATTTAATAAACTTATTCATTATTCAGGAGATAAATATTAATTATTAGTATTTTTGTTCGCGAGACAAGGATTATCAGGTCCATATCAGATGAGCCCGTAGGGCGAATCTGATATGGACCTGATAATCCTTGTCGAGCGAACTAAAATACTAATAATTTTTTTATCGGTAATTCCACAATGGAACACAAACTAAATTACTCGTTTGTTAAGTTATTTTTCTTTTTTACGTTTTGTCTTGCAACAACTTTCGTTTAATAGTGAAAACTATGCACTATTTTTTTGTCGAATTTTTATGCATGACGCGGTCACTAACGTGACGTCGCCACTTACGTGACGTCACTCCATTCATTCAAATGCATCATGACGGTTAGGGTGAATTAACCTAAAACCGAACACTAACCTAAGAAACGAACACTTTTGAACGTTATTTTCATGTATATTTCCGAGAATCTCGCATAATACCTCGGCAATTTCGGATATTTTTTAAATCAAACTATTGATTGGTTGATAAAATCACATGCTGACATCTCCAACAAGTTCACCCCCGCCAAGGATTCAAACACAAATTTTGTGTTAGATAAATCTATTAACCATGAACCGAACGCTAATCTTTCATGAAAATGTGTTACAAAATAATGTTGTTTTTTTCTACAGTAAACGCAACAATTACAGAGAATAAGCTGAATCAGCGTTACTTTCGATATTTCTCGGTCACTTTCTGCGCGATCTAGTGTAAAATAAGGCCGTATTATTTTGCCTGAAGACGACATTTACAATTCACCTTTTACCGAACGGACTTTTTTCTTGTTAACCATGAACCGAACACCTTTTTCTTCTTAACCTTTCTTCGAATTCTGTCATCGAAATGTAGTGCTTAGTATGACTGTTAGTTTCTTTTTCCTAGGTAAACGTACACAGGTCTGATTTAATGTAATCCTGTACCATGTTACACTAGAGAAATATAATTGTCTCTGGTTACACATCGTAAAAGTTACGCAAGGAACCTATTGTCTGTGCTTTTTATTCCCGACAGAAATTTGAGATTTGCAGCCATTTGTTCTGCAGTCAGGCGATATGGATTCCAGGGTTCTCTAACTTTTACATATGACTGACAACAAAGTTTGTAAGATTATTTCACAGAATACTTTTACGTTAACATTTCGGTCATACTAAAAACCGCCCGATCGATTGCGCCTGGGAGAAGTATAAAAAACGCCCAGGGTATAGTGTCTGTTTATAATGTGTTGTTTTATTATGTTTTTTTCTATCATTAAAAAGTTTTATTTTATCCGGATAAAAAGCGCCTTGGGTATAGTATCTGTGTATAATGTAGAGTTTTTATATTGTTTTCTATCATTAAAGATGTCTTACCAATGCCTTTTCTTCATGGGTGTCTTCGTCGAAGTCCGCGTTCTCCAATCAGTGTCCCAATAGAAGTTTGCCCCTATTGTTAAATCGAATCTTTTAATCTGTCTTTCATATTTTAATGATTTTAGTTCAATCACGAAATAAAATGAGAGGGTCCTCATGGGGGGTCCTAGGAATCAAATAATCATTAAATTTTTGCCTTGGGAATCAAATAATCCTTAAATTTTTACCTTGGTAATCAATAAGTTTTTGGCTTGGTAATCAAAAAGTATATAAAAATGCAAGCTGCTAATCGAATAATCATTAAATAAATGCCCTTGTAAGCAAATAATCATTAAAAAAATGCCCCGATAATCAGGTAATCAAGAAACCCATGACAGGCCTCAAATTGGAAAATGGGGTTCCAGAGGCTTTCAAGCGTAATTTGTGAAGGCAGTTAAAACATCACTACAAGTCGTGTCAATGAACAAGGAATATTTTTTTAACCATTCTAATGTTTTAAAATATTTAATGGATAGCACTCATTGGCCCCAGAGGTGCCCGCCCTGCCACCTTAGGTTGGAGAATATTTAAAATTCCTAGTTCTTTTCTGGAAAATTAGGTGCCAATACCCCGCCCATCTTTTTGAAAAAT
>MJUU01045040.1:68276-87623 GCA_002080025.1 Modiolus philippinarum
CAACTGACCAAATTAAGACTACTCGTGATACGCCAATTCACAGGAATTTCTAGCAAAATATACAGATTTCACGTTTTCAAAAGCTTATAATATATACATCATATATATATATATTTTATCACTTTGTTAAGTGTATTTTATACGAAAAGACAATAAATTGACTTTCTATCATTTTTTAAAATTTCATTCTAATGGTCGAAATTGGTGAAATTTCTAAGTCCGGTTTGAAGCCCCTGATATATTTCAAGGCATATCTAAACGTCTAATAAAAAATAAATGAAAACTCTAAAGAGGCAACCGTTTCCCGACACAAATTTTTGAAATCTTATCATAAATTCTTGCATGGATTTCCAAAATTTCTGTCTTATGTTAAAATGTTCTTCTCCAAGGTTTTTTTAAATGAAAGGCAAAAGTTTTCATTTCAATAACAAATTTTCTGAGACTTTTACTCCCTTTAGCAATATTTGTAAGGACAGCGATATAGGTACAGTCTGTACACATGTAGCATTTTGTTTCGAGCAAAGACATTTGATATAGGTTTTATATGTCTCTGGTTTCGAGCCATCCCACTTTCGCCAATTAAAATACAAGGGACTGAGACAAGGGATAACAGTAAACACCTACAATTGCCAACAATTACAATCGCAGGCCACAATCCACATAAGCCGGCAAATTGTAAACCAAATAGGAACTCAGGATAGTCGGAATTAATACCGGCACTAGCAAAGCAAGTGGTAGAGTTCAATCTGAGTTATCACATATTTACAACATTAAATTTTTATTCACACAACAATAAAATCCTAAATAAGAATTGGTAATAAATGTATTAGGGGTTGTTTTCTTGTGTAAAAGAGGTCGTAAAATTATCGAGAAACCGCCCAATAAACAAATGACAAGCGAAATTAACCAAAACTTAAGTAAACCGGGTTTATCGCAGGAAAATCCGGTTTATCGGGTCGGTAATTCTGGTTTAGCTTAGAAAACCCCCATTATCGACCGGTAATTTGGGTTTTCCTTTGCTAATTTAACTAAAACCTAGGAAAACCAGGTTTATCGACCGGTAATCCTTGTTTACTTACAAACCAATAAAAAAAGATTTAGTATTGAAATCATTATTTGATTATTTAAATTATTTTTTTTATCATCTTGTCTATTTATTTATAAAAAAAAAGTATTTTTGAGATTAAAATCTTGAAAAAAATGATATAAAAATAATTAAAATAATCAAATAATGATTTTAATACAAAATCTATTTTTTTTATATGTTACATCCAAAATTTTTTAGCCAGTCATATAAGCTATACGGTAATTGAGGTTTTGGTCGGTAAACCAGGATTACCTATCGATAAACCTGGTTTTCCTAGGTTTTGGTTAAATTAGCACAGGAAAACCCACTACTTCATCGATCGGTAAAGTAGGTTTAGCAATAAAAACTCATTGGAAGCGGAGGTTAACATGTATTAAAAGTTGAAAACCCCCATTACCGGTCGGTAATGGGTTTTTCTAAGCTAAACCAGGACTACCGACCCGATAAACCGGGTTTTGCTGCGATAAACCAGGTTTACTTAAGTTTTGGTTAATTTCGCGTACCACATGACAGTTCGCGATGATTAACGAGCGTCAGAACAATCAAAATCAAGAAATTTGTTATCTTTTAACTCATTAGTTAACATGTTAAATTCCATCCTCCTATTACGAAATTTTCCAGGATAAAGCTCTTTGTATTGGCTTTATATCCATATATAATTTATGCAGGAAGTGGTGGTAATAAATTTTGACTGATGTGACTACGCCGTCATGCAATTTTTAGATATAAATTTTTGAGTTCAAACACTAAACTTTTCCCTGCGTATTTTACAATTAAATTTTCAACTAAATTTAAAGATAAATAAATCATGATTCGCATCAAAGTTTCATCTTTTTAATCATATAAATTATGAAGCATGAAATATTTTGGGGAAAATAGAAAATGTACTGAAAAAAACATCATGAAGTGTAAAATTTCTCGCGGTATATTTCTAAAAAAGCCAAATTATCCCAGTTTTCAAGCAAAATTTGTGTACTTTGGGAAAAAATGTATTTTACAAAAAATATACTATGATTTACAGCAATCCTTTTTTCTGCAAATGATGTATTTTGTATTAAAATCGGTAGTACAATGTAGCTGTAAAGTGTACTAAAATGTCCTATATTTCAACAGAGAAATGCTCAAAAATACGACATCTGCCGCGACGCCGAAATTGTAAGAAATGTTTAAAAGCCCTGTTAAATTAGTCCCAGGTCATATACACAAGTTTTAGGCCCTATTCAAATTGCCCTAGTGCAGAACAAATGGCAAAATCTCAGTTATGTCTTGTCAACAGGTTCCGTTCGAAACTCAGTGGTTCATATTGTACATAATTATGGTTTCATCAGGACCGTGTGCCGCGAATGAAAAAAATGTTGTTCGGTTCATGGTCAACATGAAAAAAATCCGTTCGGTTAATGGTGAATTGTAGATATCATCTTCAGACAAACTAGCAATGCCTTATTTTACACTAGATCGCAGAGAAAATGACCGAGAAATATCGAAAGTAGCGTTGTTTCAGCTTATTCTCGGTAGTTGTTGCGTTTACTTTCGAACAAAACAGCATTATGTCGTAATACATTTTGATGAGCGAAGAGCGTTCGGTTAATGGTTAATTCACCCTACGCTAGGGAACGAAGGAAGGGACGTCTATTGGAAGTAATGAAAATGTCACATTGAAACAAAATTCAGGATCATAGATCTATTATATTGTGATAAGGTAGGTTGAAACTGTGATAAATTTTTTGATGTNCCAAATTTCAAATTAATCCCTTGTGGAGAATTTTGTGACGAAATTTTCAACATTATGACGAACAGTGAATTTGAAAATCCAGTTATAAGGACAATGAAATCCAGAGAGAATTTAAAATTGCTTATAGGTAAAATCTTATTACAACAAAGAAGCATATCAAATTTGAAACTAATCCTTTCGGGCAGAGTAGAGAGTATTGTGATGAAAATTTCACTGTTAAAAACAAAACAGCAAAATTTCAAAGTCAATTCTAACAGGACGTTGATATAAAAGAGACCTAAAATTACATGTACTTACAACGCTTACCCATTAAATTTCAAGTGAATTCCTTCAAGGTATGTCATGTCAAGAATTTTGTAACGAAAAGTGCACTATATACTGACCAAAAACAGTAAAACTTTGAAGTCCCGAAACAGGAAGTTGACTTCGAAGAGATGTAAAATCGCTTGAAACGTACAACTAGGAAAGTAGCATATTCCAAACCCGGGATTCCAAATGAATCCAATTCAGGTGGAGTGAGGAATTCTGTGACGAAAATTTCAATATAATCATCAATGCAGTCAGTCAGGTCAAATCACCATGTTGATATCGGAGAGAGGTAGAAATCACTTACAACGCACCTAATTAAATGAAAGCAGTATGCAAAATTATAATTGAATACCTTTAGGCAGAGATGAGGACCTTGCAACGAAAAATATCAGATGGAAAGACGGACAAACGGATAGACTGATCCGAATTCCAATATACGTCCTCACTCTTCGAGAGAGGGTACAACTAACTGGAGGAAAGCAACTTACCAGATTTATAAAAGTCATTTCAGGCGCAGTGAAAAACTATTTTATCTTTATTTCGCTATAATGCTCAATACGACAGAGAGTCAAAAGTCCCGTCAAACAGAACGTTGATATCACAGAGAGGTAAAATCGCTTACAACACATGACTCATGCGGCATACCGAATTCTAATGCATGGCTTTAAAGCAGATGTTTTTGTGACAAAATAAATCGGACGGAATGACGAAATGACAGACGGAAGAATACATCGGCAAACGCATACCGAAGCAAAAATGATGAAAGTGGGAATTCCAAAAGCAAAAATCCAAAATAACGGCAATCCATATCCAACACAAATTGAGACAGTATGACAAAGACAAAACAAATAAAACAAAAATGAAGAAGAATGCAACAAAACTAGAGCAGTAGCAGAATGATCCCCTACAAAAACTGAGGTATCATCAGGAGCTCCAGACAAGAAATGACAGACAGACAAGTTTATTCCTTTAAAACTCTCTACTCGTCAAGTTGGGTGTTAGCAAATTGAAAATTGGGTTATTATTTCGATACTTAAGGAATACCAAAGATTTTGTACGAACAATTGGGGTATTAATATTTCAGATTAAAATTTATATTATCGATCTGCTAAAGACGAGAGATAAATACTCCTATAAGTCTCGTGATGTGATATATACTCAACAATAAATTCAGTTCAAAGACACAGAAATTCATCATTATATTATATTTCATTTGTTATGACGACTACTGAGGACTTATCTGGTCGACATCAGGATTTTATTCAAGTACTATAGGCCTTTTCGAAAAATTAGTTGGTCCGCTCTTTGGTTTCGGCATTTAAATACAAGAAACAGTTCCGGTTATCAACCCAACAAGTGTTGTTCATCCTGAACACAGTTCATAACACTGTTCATATTTAGATTACTAGATCATTGTTTACTGTGACACTGCATTAATTTTGTAAGAATTAAAATGTATTCAGGGTTTAAGTTGTGTCGTACGAATGATAATCGGAACTTCCACTTGGTAGTATGACATTCCTATGTGCAGAAAGATCCGTCATTTATACTTCAGGTGATACATGGTTGTCATACATCAGATACCAGTACAATATACAGAATGATGCTTGTTATCTTTTCTTCTGATTATATCCCCGCACAATGTGAAGAAATATACTGATTACATCACCATCTATTCTCATGACAGTATATCTGACTTTGCTGAAAAATGCTGGTCATCTGATCACCTAACCTTTGAACAAATATCTGTAATATATGCAGAAAGATGCTTCCCAGATTTGAATAAGATAATATTACGGCACTATATGGGAAAGATGCTTATTTCATTTTTTCAGATTAAATCCCAGTACTATATACAGAAAGACGCTTATCAAATATGAAGACATGATTTAGATAAAATATGAGTATTATTTTCTAGAAAATTTTGATATCTTTAACTCTGATTAGATTCAAGTGCTATATGAAGGAAGATTTCTGCAATCTTTAACCCATGATCAAGACAATATACAGAAAGATGCTTCAAAAACGATATACAGATCTTTTACATTTTACGAGTTTTTTAAGTTTTTTTGTGTTAGAATTAACCCATGCGATGGCGTTATTTCGGAGAAGAATACTCATGAAGTATCTTTCTTTAAACAGTTCCTTTATTTAACCAAAAGTGAACATGTCAAGTAGAATTCTTCCCATTGAACTGGCATATCATCTAAAGTATAGTAGACTAATAAATGTTATTCCATAATAAAGCGAAATATACCACACTGGCATATTATCTAAAGCATAGATGAAAAGTGTTTTTCAACAAATTATTTGCAGTAAGATAAAATCCTGTATATCGTTTCTGAAGCATATAACTACAATTTCTGCTTTAACCTAGTGGTATTATTTGCCTTGATTCTAGAAAACTGGACAAAATTCAGCAATAGCCTTCCCTGCATAAAATATTTTTTAAACAAAACAGGTCTTTTTGACTAAGTAACAATACCTTGGAATATAAACTGCAAACGAGAAAGTGCGCACAAACATGCTCTTAATTATCCTCACTACTGTTGTTGTTTATATATAAGATTTCTTGAAACCTGTTTTATTTCATTAAGCAGTGTATACTAAATAAAATGGTAAAAAGAAATATATAGGTCCATGTGCTTTTACCTGAGACACAGATTACATTAAAATTCAGCGGGAAATTGATTTCTCTAGCTATTACATCAATTTTACATCAAGACTAATTTTTGTCTAAAAAATAGGAAGTTATACCAAGAATTTTATGAAAACTTGTCAGGTGTCTTCATTTGACCTATTTTTTACCCTGGTCATCCATACTTCAGACACATGTCGGTACAATGTGGCCATCTGTACCTACGATGGTATGTCAGTATCAAATCTTCAGATCACATGCCATTCCGATACTTGTCACATATACTTTAGATCATACTCCGGCATCTATTATTCAGATCATATGCCGGTTGGATATGCAGATAACATTTGCCATTTTATCATTCAGATATGTCGGCATCAAGGCTCAAGATCATTTGCCAAAATGTTCACGTCAGATCATATTCCAATATCTTTTACTTCAGATCATATGCAGTGAATTCGGACTTTTGTTGTCACTTTTATTTATTATATATCATATTATATGCCGACATCTATGTTTTAGATAATTTGCAAGCATTTTTACTTCAGATCGTAATCAATCATATGTGGCATCTGTGCTTCAGATCATTTGCCAGTATCTATACTTCAAATCATATTCAGGCATCTATGTTTCAGATGATATGCTGGTTTTCATTATCCTAATTATTTTTGTATCTTTACTTCATATCATATGCCAGTATTTTTACCTCAGATCTAATACTTTGCTTCAAATATCTTGCCAGTAACTGCAGGCATCTTTACTTCAGATCATATGCCATTATATATATTTCATATAATATGCCCACATCTATGCATTCTGATCTTTACTGCAGTTCATAACCTGTTGTGTATGCTTCAGACCAGAAGAGACATAAGTTGTCGAAACGGTAATATGCTGAAACTAAATTTATAGTAACTTCGGTATTTTGTTATCTGTAAAGACTTTTTTAAAACGACATACATGTAAAAATTGTAGTAGTACTTCTCAGACACAATTCAAATGTCTGATAAGTTCAGATTATATTTGTGAAGACCCATACTTGTCTTGTTTTACTTCAAGATAGCATATGGATAGGTTATTGCCTTGTACCTTTCTGATAAAATGCTGTTCAAATGCTCAAAAAAGTTATGGATTATATATTTGCCGTAACACTGCTAAATTGTATTTTGTTTCAATTTGTCTCTTTACTCTTTGACAACTTGTCTTGTAAGTAATAAAAAAACAACAAGCATGTAGAAAAATTAACATTTAATATCTTTTAATTTTAACAACAATATAGTTGTGAGACTATAAAGAAATTGAGTGACTATCTATAGGTGTCATGTTTCGTATGAAATTTGCATTTCTTACAAGAAATAATAATTTGTAGAAACAATTAGGATGTAATCAGTTAAAATGCAATTATCAACATTTCTTACTTTTAGCTATGGTTCTTAAACGGTCATTTCAATATATCGGTCATATCAGTATATCGCTGTTGGAATGTTCATTATATACATAAAGATAGAGGGGCCATTTTAATTCAATGTCTTGAACGCTTATGCTGTGTTATCATGTGTTTTTTTTAGATCATTGTGTCCAGACAAACATATACTTGTCATTTATACTTGACATTTATCCGACAGACGGACACCAAGGGATAACAGCTTTCATTTAATTTCCGATTTTGGATAACATTATTGTGGGAAAATTTAAAACAGTGCTTATAATCATTAGATTGTGAAAAAGTTTAAAAATCGCCATCATTATTCGTTCAATCTTTTAGTAAATTTGAAGTTTATTATTATGTACAAATGATGCATTTGTCATTAAATATATCAACCCTTCCTTTTCCCCCATGCTTCTGGTCTATTAAAAGCATAAATAACAATTTAAATAACAACAGATAAAATCGAGATTGACTTGTAATGAAGACTATTAAATTGTCACTCCGAAAAAAGTTAGTAAAGAGGATCTTTGTAGGTCTTCCTGTAGGATGCGTCTAACTTCCGTAACAACCTGGCAAATTCCCTTTCGTCATTTCGGTTTGCCATCAAGTCAACAAAGCTTTCCTCCATGGGCTCATCCCTAACGACTGGCTTTGCCTTTTTAAATTTATATTCCTTGTTTGTATCTGGGTCTACGCTGACAGTTTTAGGGGCATTCTCCGGATGAAGCACGAAACCATTACTTGATTTGTCCCAATAATAACTCGGAGGACCAGGTGTGAAGCATGTCTGAGCTGTTGTATTATTTCCAGGGGTATGGAACATTATGTAGAAGTTACACATTTCGTCATTATGGGTCATTCTGAAAAAAGAAGCAAAAATATAATTACCTAGTTATGCATGTGTTATTATTCAAAAATGTCTATATTTATGTCAAGTGAAGTTGGTTAAAGTACCTTTCTATTACATTATTTCAATTCCAGTGAGAGTATTGATGCTTATTTTTTCGTTTAAATTTATTTCGTAGGTACTTCCACTGTTTTTATGAATCAGATCGTAATACAAGGTTCCCGTATTTTGCCAATGATTTTGTATTGACGCAGTCTCTGCTATGACGAAAACCGTCCGCACAATGACCATACAAAAGCTTTTCGTATGATTAAACTAATGGTTGCTTTCTTACAACGCATGAGAAGTATAAAAAATAGCTTAACGTAATTTTAAAGTAAACACCAATTTCCTCTACCTATATCTCCCATTTGCATAAAAATTGTTTTTAATTAACACACAAATAATTGTTTTTCTATTCCATAATCTAATTTCAGTATGAGAAAAAAAACAACTGAACACAAAATGTAACATCAATTTTCGACCCTCTATCGTAAAAAGAAGACAAGGGGTTCTTTTATACTTGGAGTTATGTCTTTGGTCAAAATTAAAGAAAAATAAAGTACTGATAAACCAATTTATTCATTTTCAAGTTTTGACTTTGTTTTGGAAATACTACACCTCCATCCATAACATGTCGATCCAGGCCTTTTTCCACAACTCCGGTCGGAAGTTCCTCTATAATTTTGCTTATATTGAGATATATATAGCATTGAAGAAACATGTATCTCTTGCAAATATGTCGTTTTGAAAGTCGATACAAAATGTGGAACTATTTGGTTCAATTTACCTCAATATTTCTATAAATGTTTTGCAAAAGAGTACTAGAGGCTCCCAGGAGCCTGTATCGCTCACCTGGCTTTCAGTTGCCACAATGAAGCTAACATTTTAAGTTATACAGTTGAAGTTAAGTCTCTCAAACTTTGTTAGCTCAAACACCACCAATATCTTAAACTGTATTTAAAGTCTGAACTTGTTTTACTATATTTCTTTGTTGTCCATTTCTGAAAAAATGTACTTGCTTATGACCACTTTCAACACCAGTTTTGAAGTTGAGACATAATTTTGCAAATGGCGGTCAACAACAATTTTTAAAACCATATTTTTAAGTTACCACATCAATATTTATTTGGAAACCAAATTTCTCTGAAATAGGAAAATGTTGAATTTTCCCTTCTTTTTAGTGGCGATTTTGAAAATGGCAGTCAACAAACAATTTCTCACACGACTTTTGAAGTCGCTACATCAATATCCACTTGGACACCAAATTTCATTGAAATCAGACAATGTTGAATTTTCCCGCCTTTTTTGGCAGCCATTTTAAAATGGCGGTCAGCGAACAATTCTTAACATCAGTTTTGAATACACAACATCAATATCCAATTGGAAACCAAATTCCATTGAAATTGGACAATATTGAATTTTCCCGCCTTTTTTGGTGGCCATTTTGAAATGGCGGTGAATGAACAATTTTTAACATTGGTTTGAATTTGCGACATCAATACCCATTTGGAAACAAAATTCCATTGAAATTGGACAGTGTTAAATTTTTCCGCCTTTTTTGGTGGCCATTTTGAAAATGGCGGTCAACAAACAATTTTCAGAATCTGTTTTGAAGTCGCAACATCAATATCCACTTGGAAACCAAATTTCATTGAAATCGGATAATGTTGAATTTTCCCGCCTTTTGTGGAAGCCATTTTGAAAATGTCGGTCAACGAACAATTTTTAACATTGGTTTGAATTTGCGACATCAAAACCTATTTGGAAACAAAATTCCATTGAAATTGGACAATGTTGAATTTTCATAAACTTTTTTTGCCGCCATTTTGAAAATGGCGGTCAACGAACAACTTTCAGTATCTGTTTTGAAGTCGCAACATCAGTATCCACTTGGAAACCAAATTTCATTGAAATCGGACAATGTTGAATTTTCCCGCCTTTTTGGCGGCCATTTTGAAAATGGTGGTCAATGAACAATTTTATATACCAGTTTACGCGTTGCCATAGCATTGCAAACATTTTAATCAATTTACACTAAACCTTTATCTTCTCTAGTTATGGATATAAAAGACGACAAAATATGAAAATTGAAAATTCCATGAAAAAGGGCAACAACTCCTACAAAGATTTTTGGATTTTCTTCAAAATTTCAGGGTGGGTAATCTCGATATGCTGAACCTTTTTGCAATTTACATTTGACCTCTATCTGCTACACTTTTTATAAATAAATAAAAAAATATATATTAAAATTTAGAAAATTTTCGGAGAAAGGGCAATAACTCTAAAAATAGATTTCGGATTTTCTTTAAAATTGCAGGGCGGGTAGATCTTCATATGCTGATTATTTTCACTCCCTATCAGATTTTTGATATCTCAATCTGTAACGGTTTTCGAGTTATTTGCAAAAAATGCAATTTACACCTTTGTTCTATTTTTAGTAACAGCAGCCATGTTGCTCGGTTTTCGGACTAATCGAACACAATTTTGAAACTGTTTACCCTTTTGATGATTCAGGTCAAGTTTGGTAACAATTGGCCCAGTGGCTTCTGAGGAGAAGATTTTTTAAATTGATGACAAAAAGTATCAAATTTCTTAAATTTGACCAATAAATGGCAAAAACTCCTATATGGGTAGTGAGATTTTCCTCAAAATTTCAAGGTGGGTAGATCTTGATATGCTGAACATTTTTGCAATTTAAAGTTGACCTCTATCTGTTATAGTTTTTGCATTAAAAAATAAAGAATATCAAAATTTTGAAATTTTCACGGAAAAGGGGCAATTACTCTAAGACGGTTTTCGGATTTTCTTCAAAATTGCAGGACAGGTAGATCTTGTCATGCTGATCACTTTTACCTCTGTCAGATTTTTTATATCTGTAATGGTTTTTGGGTTAAAAACAGCAATTTACCCGTATGTGCTATTTTTAGTAACGGCAGCCATGTTGTTTTGTTTGGTCCTCGGACTAATCGAACACAATTTTGAATCTAGATACCCTGGTGATGATTCAGGCTAAGTTTGGTTCAAATTGGCTTAGCGGTTTCAGAGGAGAAGTTTTTTGAAAAAGTTTATGACGGACGGACGGACGACGGACGGACGCCGACGGACGCCAAGTGATGGCAATAGCTCACATGGCCTTTTAGGCCAGGTGAGCTAAAAATGTCAAAATTTATTCCTCGTTTCGGCATGAAATCTTGGTAAAAGAATGGCTACATAATTCCAGTAAAATTGTGCTTTCCTGTGCTGTTCAATGTGAAACTTTGTTTTTCATTGGTGCCCATGTTTGCTTCCAGATCGGAATGAAATGAGCAATGTATTTTAAATTAATTCAAGACATGTTTCTGTCAAGTTCGGTTAAAATTGAGTGATTTAAGAAAGGATTATTGTATAAAAGAATAAAGGTAATGGAAAAACGCCAAGTGAGCGAAACATCTTACACTGATTAACACAAATGTTTTAATTTGATCTGCAGTGAAAAGATATAAGTTAAGTTTTACTTTGCAAAAATTCATAGTAACTGCAGTATTTAGTTATTAATGATGATGTTAGCTATGAATACAAAAAAAAATCACAATTCTTACCAAATATCTGATATTTTTATCTACAGAGACTGGTTTCAAGAGACTGATAAAATCCGTATCATAGAACAGTGTGATACAAAAAAATATCGGGTCGCTGTGATGATGTCACGTGTAGAGTAGTGTAGTAAAGTAAGTGAGAACCGAACCGTCAATCCAAAAGCGAACAATCCAAGGACAATGGCAACACCAGAAACAAAAAAAGGGAAAACAAAACAGAGACAAAACATGGGTACGGCACAGAAAAGAAAAATGAAGACACACACACACAAATGAACAACATGGACCCAATAAAAAACCATGGGTGAGATCAGGTGCACCGGTAGAGTTAGTATCTCCTGCTTCTTATAAGACTCCTGCCGTGTTGAACATGTCAAATCCGGTAGAGGAAACAACAATTCAGCTTTAAAGGGAAAGATCTGTTGTCATCTGGGAAACAGATATCCCATAGCGGTCCACAAGATGGTGATGTCGAGCGTAAAACTTCTGGGGGGATGACTTCAAGTTTTGGGTAACATACTCTTGTTGAAGTAGCCTAATTGTGAGCAACCGGGCTCTATCAAGAACACAGGCTCTTGAATAGCGAATGAGCTGGGAGATGTAAACTCCACATGCCGGCGCTGTTGGGATGTTGCTACAAAGAAAAGGGAAGTTTACAATGGGAAAAGTGAAGTCATCGCGTTTGTCGTAGAGCTTAGTTTGAAGTCGCCCTCTGTTGTCAATTTCAAGGTAAAGGTCAAGGAACGAGGCTAATGTAGAAGTGTCTGTGGTATCTTTAATTTCGAACTCTTTTGGATAGATCAAATGAAGAAAATCACCAAAGCGAGGGTTGTTTAGTGACAAAATATCATCTTTATAAGGGAGGCTAAAATTGAAGGATTCAATATTCTAAAAATGTAGGTTTGTCTTCGTTATTGTTCGTATACTTAACATATTCATAGACGCCTTTTCAGACTTGTAACTTGGTTCTGTTAGGGTTTGAGAAGTTACACATACCATGGATTTAATTGGTTTTGTGTACGGGTTAGAAAATGACATCAACCATCAGCCATTAAACAGAATTTACAACACCATTTCTATCTGGCTGTGAGACGGATGCCATGCGTGGAGTAGATCATGCTTACTCTTCAGGAGCACCTGATGATACCTCAATTTTTTGAAGGGGTTCATACTGCTAGTGCGTTCTTGTTCTATTTTGTTTATTTGTTTTGTATTTGTCATGCTGTGTCATTTTGTGTTGGAAATTAATTGCCGTGTTTTTGGATTTGTGTTTTTGAATTAACCCATTCCTCATTTTCGCTTCGGATTTCTCGTCATTTCACTTTGCTACTAGATGTCTGTGATCTAAGCGTCATATTATAAGTGAAAAATATTACAAAAATCGAAATATTGCACATGGCATTAAACAACACATTTACCAAATTAAAATAAAAACTGAAACTTAATTCAATTTTATACAGTCAATGTTAATTTCATCTTTTAGTGAAACACAGCTGGGACTAATATATTGACGAATATATTAGTCCCAGATCACAGGTACATTTTGTTTTCGACATGGACTTTATAACGAGGTAACGCATCAAACTCGCCCTATAGGAACTACTTGATACTGGCAATGATAATAAAAGGTAACAAAGACCAAATTTCTTATATTCTATATATTCTTTACATTGTAGGCACATCTATCCACTTGACTTTTTACCTCGGAAAAAGCGGAATAACTCGCGCTCACTTTGTACATTTTGCGAATAAATTTCTTAGTCCAACGATGGAATTTACGGTGGGATTAAAATATTCCATTGGTGGTTAAACTATGAATTAATACTTTATACTTTTTTGGTGAGACACAGCTTTTTTCTGGAAACTCCTAGAAGCCAGAGGAAAGTATTACCCAATTGCAGCGTTAAATACGGCCAAAACTTACCCTACATGAACTGTTCTATCTTCATCATTTACCATTGTACAACGGGCAGCCTATAAAAAAGGGATTACGAACAATGAATAAACAAATGTATTAAATATGAATACATCTAATCTGAAAAACAGAAAACATATATGACAATCAATTTACATAATACTTTAGCCGTCACTCTAAGCGATCTATGTATCGTTTTGTGTGATTTTGTTTCGTTTAATTTCTTAGTTAAACCGGACCAATTTGTTCGTGCATATATGGAGCCAGTAAAATTAAGTACATGCCAAATCTAATTCAGACAAGTAGATATTAAGAATGAATATTGATAAATAATTGCAAGTATTATCAAACATGTACATGCCTAGTGCAGATAAGAAATTTCATCTACAATGGATTGAAATGAGATACATTGAATTTTCATATTAAGCTTCAACATTTTTTTTCGACTCATTTGGACTTCTGAAAGAAAATCTTTACATAAAGAATACAGTATTCAAGAAGTTCCATATTCTAAATGTATTGAACGTAGAGAACTAATAACAAGGAATCAATGAGCCAGCTTTGGGCAATCAGAACTTTAAAATGTGTGAAAGATTGACGGATAGATAGAACTACACAAAGTCGGTAAACAAGAAGAAGTATATAAATATGGCCGTAAAGAAGGGACGCAGTATAGTATACTATATACATAAGAGTCATACGAAAATAAGTAAGTAAACAGGAAGCGGAAATTTGAAATGGCAACAAGAGGCTCTCAAGAGCCTGTATCGCTCACCTGGGTCATGGCTGACACAATAAGTCAAAATAATCACAACGTTTAAGGTTCTCATTTTCAAATTTGTTTATTAATGTTTAAGGGTCTCATTTTGAAGTTTGCTGATGTTTATTAATATTTAAGGGTCTCATTTTGAAGTTTGCTGATATTGTTTGATCCAAAATTAAACTATGTTCCCCACTGGCAGCTATTTTTGATGGGGCGTAGACCAACTGTCACCTTTCTTGAAGAAGACCATGTAAGGATCATTGTGCCTCACTTTGGTTCCAATTGGCATAGTATTTTCAGAGGAGATCTTTAAATGATTTCCCATGGGGTCCAGGTTAAACAATGTTCCCCGCTGACTGCCATCTTGGATGCTATGCAGACATCCAGACACATTTTACGAAGGGGACCAAGTAAGGACCATTGTGACTAAGTATGATTCTAATTGGCCATGTACTTTCAGAGGAGAAGATCTTTGAATATGTTTCCCTATAGGATCCAATGTTAAAAACATGTTCCCTGCTGGAGGCCATCTAGGATATATGAACACATTTTTAAAAAGGGGCCACCTATAGCCCTGTTTAATAAGTGTTGTTATCTGCCCCTAATAATTATTTTTCCGCATGCGCAGTCATTGGAAAATTCGTTGGAGTGTACTTCCGGAGTGTATTTCTCTCATAGTGGTGATTGAAAAGAGTTGTATAAATCGTGGTTACCAGAACTTTAACATAATCAGAGACAATAAAATACCCTCTCCGCCGTTAAAACGACTTGCAATTTGATGGAAAAATATGCTATGCTGTACGAGGAGATAAAAATGTTGATAGGCCAAAAAAAAAAAAAAATGAATAAAGATAAAATAACAAAGTTGAATTATTTTTGTTCAAAGTGTATCTAAGCAGGGAATGATACAAAACTTTCAATTTTTCTTTATTTTTTTTCTTCTTTAACAATAATTTTGTTTAATCTATTTAAAAATATTTGCCAAGATTTTTTATTTCATTTTAAACAACACTTAGGTATTATGTGATAAGCATTTTTTAATATTCATTATTTTACATATTTTAAAGTTATTTTATAAAAATTTTCAGTAATTATATTAAATGTTGCCAGATGTGAAAAAGTCGATGTGAAACTTCCCGTGAACATATAAGATTTCACATTTTATTAATTTTCAGGTAATTGTGCATATCATAAAGCAATTCACATGTAGGACATATAATTAACATAGTCATTATAATACAACACGGATATCTCTCAACAAACAAAAATCTTGATTATATTTATGTTGGCGGATACACGATAACCCTTAAATTTTAGAAGTCAAAGTTTTGAATCTTTTTTTGTTTTTTTTACTGTACTCTAGGCAGAAGCTCTTTTGACTAATTGTAATTTTTGTGTATAGAAGTGAAATTCCCTTATATTTATCCCTTACTAGTATATGCTAATAGCACGGCAATGTGCATTTTGTAAAATTATGAATTTCACGGTCCTTGATATTTGAGAACCAGTAACTAGTTACTCCTTTGGAATACACAATACCGTTAGTATGGAGTACATTCATCTCAGCCAAGAGTTCTTCCACATCTCATTGAAAGTTTTTTTTTCCAAAATATATTATAAGGAAATAGAGGAAAAATGGTTTTTATTGGCTAACAAATCTTATGCAGATAGCTAAATGGATACTACCAGTCACTTTGGTAAGGGTAAACTACGGTAAGTTTTTTTTATTTTATATTATTTGGGGAGAGTGAATAGACTGGTTTATTCAGATGTAACCTAGATAACAAGGAGGTTGCCATTATTGTGTCATGTGATCAATCCGCCATTACAGTAGTGAAAGAGATGCACATGCTGTGATAATTCTCTTAATAAATAACACTGTTGAAATTAATATTGAATCAATAATTTTCCCAGTTTTACATATTTTAGGTAACTAATTGACTAATCTCATTTTTTGGGTTATATATTTAAAAAAAGACAGATTGCATTATTATCAAACAGTTTTTTAAACAAATGAAATAAACATTTTTCATAAAAATGAAGTTAAATGTATTTCTTTCTTTATTTTTGTTGATTTAACTAGGTTAGCATGGTAACTCCATGAAAAATATTAGGACAATGGCAAAAAGCAAATTAAAGAACCATGATATGTCTATCTAAAAGAAAATATTGAAATATTGAAATGAAATCTGAGATATTATATGTATCTCTATATTTTTTATTTAATTTATATATGTATAATAATAAAAAGAAGCATGGATTTGGGATTTTTTTTCAACTGCATTACGTGTTAATTTAGATTATGAGGCATTAAAAGGCAATTACTATGCAGGAAGGAGGGGTAGTCTTTGGACATGTGTGGGTGGGGTCTGATCAGCGTATAAGAAGGAGAGAATATAATTGCAATTACTGTCAAAAAAACTAAATATTAATTTAACACAATTACAAAATTATTTGTTTTAACTAATTATTGTGTTTTTTATGTTGAAATGTCAAAAAATGAAAATACATATTCTGAATTTATATATTTGTTAACAAAATGTTAGTAGTTAGACCTTCAGATGAATATAAATGATGGACAAAAACATTAAACTAAACAAAGAACAGTCTTTTGATTAAAAATGAACAAGTGCAGATTTTTTTAAAGACACATGTCTGCTAGTAAACAAATTAATGACAAGTGCGGCTTTTCGTGAAGATAGAAAACAATTTTATGCCACCTTTGATCAAACCAAAATACACTCAAATTCCAAAGTTTACTTACAACCACAAAAATATTTTTAAAAAAACATATGTAGATTTATACCTGTATTGTGCATTTATTTATCACAAATATTATTACTGAAAAGATGATGAAAGTTTATGAAAAGTTAGTATAGGAAGACAAAGAATACATCATTATTTTGTTTCATGAATTCATTCTGTAATTTTCACCTCAAGTTGGCATCTCATAGATTTCAAGTATTTTTTTAAATCGGTCACCAAATCTTATTATTTTTTATTACAATCAATTGACTAGCTTTGTATCAATTAATAAACATTAGAAAATACATTAAGAGTGTCTTATAATTTGATTTAACTTTACAGTAATATTGATATGTTCCCAATGTATATAAAACAGAATACTTTTTCTTCATTACATTCCTTTTAATTATTAAATGCATTAAAATAATAAAAACTTACTGCCTTTTGATATCAATAGTATCAATATTTCAATATTTGAAAAGGTTAATTAAATGAAAATATGTACATATTAATCAAACAGAGGTAATTTAACGGTTTATTTATTAGATTGATTATCATACAAATATCCAGCTGTTTGAGTTTCTTTCACGACTGTAATGGCGGATCTACAATTACCCCATCTGGTGATAATTCTCTTATCTAAGACAGACAATTTGAAAAACCTGTCTATAAGTTGGGGGAGACGGAGCCTTGAATTTGACATTGTAAAAATTGACAGCAACTGCCCGATATTTCATTAATTTTTAAAACACCCAGTTTGCCTAGAACTGTTTTCGGTATTTATTTCGCTTCAAATGTTCTGCATTTATTCCCTTTTAAAATTGTATAAAGTATTGCCAGTCACATGAGCTAAAAGGGTAAAATGTTTACTCCACAGAGATAATTTATGTCGGATTTGACAACTTATTTCCAAGATGAAATTGTCTATTTGTACCAGTTTGGCCTTTTTCAAATAAACTTAACCCTATGTTCTTGCTAAGAGATCGCATTTTTGACAATTATATCTTTGTCGCGCTTTTCAATTTTTATTCTAAACGAGACGGATCGTACAGCAATTCAAGTAGTGTTTACATTAGCAACTGATGATATACACTCCGGAAGTAAAACAAATTGATAAACGTTATAATCGCGAAGGGAGATAACAACACTTATCAAACTGGCCTATGGACCGTTGTGACTAAGTTTGGTTCCAATTAGCCCAGTATTTTCAGAGGAGAAGATTTTTGCAATATTCAAAGTTCCCCGCTGGCGGCCATCTTGGATGACGTGGAGAATTGCCAGACAAAATTTTCAAAGGGGACCACCGAAGGACCAAGTTTGGTTTTAATTGGGGCAGTACTGAGTAGTTTCAGAGAAGATCTTTGAATGCTTTCCCATAGGGTCCAATGTTAAACTGCGTTCATTGCTGGCGGCCATCTTGGATATGATACAGACTTGCCAGACACTTTTTTTAATGGGGCCACCTAAGGACCATTGTGCCCAAGATTGGTTCCAATTGGCCCAATGGTCTCAGAGAAGATGATATTTGAATGAAAAGTTTACGATGGACAGACCACTGAAGGCAAGAAGATCACCATGGCAGAGCCATGCAGGTCAGCTATAAAGTTATACAGTCATTGAAGCATAGATGCAACTTCACTTTTAACTGAGAAAGATGTTTGCATTGTGGGCAAACAAACATAACTAAATGATACAATATACAGTTATATACAATTATTATTAAATTGTGAAATAAGTATAGTTTATGAAAGTATTTTTGCAAAAAATGTAAAAATTTGTATAAAAACACTTTTTTGCTCTAGATTATGTAACAAATAATTATTTCTAATAAAGTGATAGCAGGCAATTTCTCCAAAATTTAAAAGAGAAAAGTAAACAAAAGAAGATTTGAAAGCAGAATTTAAAGGGAAATAACCCATAACCATATGGCATTGAAAATTTTTTTGTTGTTGAAAAAAGTCAATAACTACAACACAGGCAGTTGGATTTTCTTCAAAATTTCAGAGTATGTAGATCTTGATATGCTGAACATTTTTCAAATTTACACTTTACCTCTATCTGTTACAATTTTTGAAATAAAAAAAAAGTTCTTACTAAGGACCACTTTCGACACCAGTTTTGAAGTTGAGATGTCATTTTGTAAATGGCAGTCAACAAACAATTTTCAACACCGGCTTTGAAGTCGCAACATCAATATCTATTTAGAAAATAAATTTCTTTGAAATTGGACAATGTTGAATTTTCCCGCCTTTTTTGGCGGCCATT
>MJUU01045041.1:28270-39149 GCA_002080025.1 Modiolus philippinarum
ACTAAGTTCAACAACTGATATTTTTGACATAAATTATCAAAAATCAAAATCAAAGTACCATGCACACCTTTGATATATGTACAATTGGTCTGCAATATAAATACTTCCTGTCTCAAATACTGTAGGAGATTTGCTCCAGACAAAGGGGGTACCCTATTGTTAAAAATTTGACGTAAAAATGACTAAGTTCAACAACTGATATTTTGGACATAAATTATCAAAAATCAAAATCAGAGTACCATGCACACCTTTGATATATGTACAATTGATCTGCAAAATAAAAACTTCCTGTCTCAAATACTGTAGGACATTTGCTCCGGACAAATGATGTAACCATTTGGCAGCCGCCCGCCTGCCATTTTCACCATTTTAATAACCGGATTTTTCTCTGATCCGTAACCATTCAAAAAATTTGTATCCCCCTGCAAGTTGGATAAGAAAAAATGATACATGATCCCCCCCTCTCATGTATCCAACAAAATAAAAAATGAACCCCCCTCCCTTTATTACATTAATAAAATATTTACTTTCTTTGCATAATACTTTATTTTATTCATATTCATATCAATAGTCTTGTGTAAAAGATACAGTAAGACCACTCCCAAACACTGAAAAGGATGAGCAAGCAAAAAAAAAAAATTTCATAGACCGCCAATTGTAGCATACAAAAAACACAATATTCTAAAGGACCTACTAACTTCAGCAAAATTTAAATAACTTTTTTTGCAAAATTAGAATAAATAACAATTTACTGAAAAATGGATAATTACTTAATGACCACTTAGTGTACGACTCCTCATATATTCTTGTTTAGTTTATAAAAAACAGTTATATTTATTCTATACTGTTGCTAATATTGAGGCTCGAGTCACTGATGAGGGTACGGCCTTGATCAGTTTAATACATGTATTTCAAAATATTCTATACATCTATTTATGATCTAAATAAGTCTGAAACACTTTGGTTGGTCGTGACGAGTTAGACGAAGTGGGAGTGGTCTTATTGTATCTTTTACTCTACTATTCGCAAAAAAATATTATCCCCCCCTTCAGCTCTTACCCATGAAAAATGATCCCCCCTTCATATCTTCTTGGAAAAAAATGATCCCCACAAGAGATGGGGAGCCCCCCGCCTGTCGTTAATAAATGATAAGTCCCTAAATTAATTAACTATAATTAATGAGATACCAAACATTTAAGGGAAACAACTCTGTGGTTCTGGTATTCGTCAGTGTACTGTTGTGTTTACATGATAAACAACTTAATAATCTATCTTGCTTTCTTATCTACAAAATAAACCCATTTACAATGAATAATTATGGATATACCAAACATCTCTGTGTGGTTGTATGGCCTGTGTTATGTTGAGGCGCCATGCAATACATCCTATCAATCTGTCTTGCCTTTTTATCCTAAAAAAAATTAACAATTTACGATACCGGTAAATAATTAAGGATATACTAAACATCTCTGTTGTATGGTCTGTGTTCTGTTGTGGTGCCATTTAATATATCCTCCTTATCTGTCTGGCTTTGTTATCCTAAAAAAAATAAACCAATTCAATCAAATTAGTGATTAAAGAAGGTACCAAACACTTCAGGGGAAATAACTCTGTGTTTTATCAGATGACCATTGTTTTGCTCTATGTGTCTGTTAAATATTGAGCTTTTTAGCACATCTGATGTCACCTTAAATAAGCATTTTTTTCAACGAAACTAGAAAGATACTGGACATGTTCTAAAAATGTCAGGAGAATTTTTATGACATATAAAAGGAAATTTGTTCATGGGACACAGATGCCCCCGCCAGATATTTCATTCAGGAAACAGGACTGCAGAGAAAACCTTGACAAATTACTCTATAATGCAAAATGTGTCCTTAAACTGTATGAAGTTTCATTGAAAAAGGGAGACACAGTACAAATCATCATACCAAAGCTTCAGACCGAATATCAAATCACAAAAGTGGACCCTAATAGATGTCTAGCCCGTCCCTGCTTGTCGCTAAAACAGTCATGTACTACTCAAGAGCAACCTACAAGCCAAATATTATTACCGTACCACTTACAGTAATTGAGAAACTATTCTAATCAGAAACACTTAACTTTATTCACTAGACCATGAAATTGAGGTCAAGGTCAAAAGCCATATGGCAGACTGACATGTACTAACCAAGACCAAGCTATATACCAAATATCATTGACCTATGGCTTGTAGTTATTGAGAAACAAACTTAAGCAAAAAACTTAACCTGGTCACTGGACCGTGAAATTGAGGTCAAGGTCAAAAGCAAGGTTGGGCGGTTAAAACCGCCCGGATTTAACCGGTGGTTTTAACCGGTTTTAACCGTCCCGGTCAATACTCCCTCAAGTGGTCAATACCTGTCAATACTGGTCAATTGAAATTTCGTAAAAGACAATCAAGTAATTTTAGTAAAATATGTCATATAATATTTGAAAAGACATTTTTTTATTTATCTCAGTGGTATTTTTATACTTAAAGTTGCTATTTATATGAAATATGAAAAAAATTGTATTGTATGTAAATCCTAATAAGGCTGAATTGATACTGGTCTATTTAAATATTTTAAAATATTAAAAAGGTGGAAAAATTTTTTTAAGTTTATGGAATATTATTTGTACATGTATCACAAATGTCATTTTTACAGGTAAATTACAGGTATCACACAGGTACATGTAAGTACATGACAATTAATTAAACACCTGGATGACAGATGGTCAATTAGAGGTTAAAACAACACCCCTTCAGTACAAGGAAAAAGGGTAATAAAAGTGGCTTTAATCCATTGTAATGTGATAATTAAGGTAATAAAAACTTTTATAAGTTCTTTCATGTACTAGGTTGTCTAGACAAATTTTAGTCCAAATGCAGGAAATGGAAAGTTGTCAGGGGTATACTCTTCATGGCTTCTTATATGTAGGGGTTCTTCACTTTTCTTTTATAATGAAGTCCAAAACCAACACTTTCATTCTCAGTTATACACTGCTATTGAAAACGTCACTCAAAAGAAAATTCACTGCTCACCAAGGAAAGGAAAGGAAAATAATGAATGAAATATATAATACTAAAAAAAACTGTAGTGGTAGCCTGTAAGCCACCTGATGAGTACCCTTGGCAGGGACGAAACAGTTTTTCCTTTTTTGTCTTATTGTAAGATAAGATTCCCCACTTATTTAATAATCATTCTCTTGTATTATCATCGATTTTGTACTATAAACTTCTTAATGAATAAAATAATACTATCATTTGTATGTACATGTAACCTCTTTTGTCCCTCTACAATAATAGATTTATGATTTATAAAGTTCAATTGGTCAATAATCCAATCGACCAGTATTGACCAGTATTGACCGGTTAAAACCAGTATTGACCACTGGTCTGGTCAATACTAGTATTGACCGGTTTTTTGCCAACCTTGGTCAAAAGCCTTATGGCAGACTGACATGTACTAACCAAGACCAAGCTATATATCAAATATCATTGACCTATGGCTTGTAGTTATTGAGAAACAGACTTAAGCAAAAAAACTTAACCTGGTCACTGGACCGTAAAATTGAGGTCAAGGTCAAAAGCCTTATGGCAGACTGACATGTACTAACCAAGACCAAGCTATATACCAAATATCATTGACCTGTGGCTTGTAGTTATTGAGAAACAGACCTAAGAAAAAAAACTTAACCTGGTCACTGGACCATGAAATTGAGGTCAAGGTCAAAAGCTATATGGCAGACTGACATAAACTAACCAAGACCAAGCTATATACTAAATATTATTGACCTATGGCTTGTATTTATTGAGAAACAGACTTAAGCAAAAAAACTTAACCTGGTCACTGGACCGTGAAATTGAGGTCAAGGTCAAAAGCCATATGGCAGACTGACATGTACTAACCAAGACAAAGCTTTATACTAAATATCATTGACTTGTAACTTGTAGTTATTGAGAAATGGACTTCAGCAAAAAAACTTAACATGGTCACTGAACCTTGAAATATTGGTCAAGGTCACATGATTTTGGGTCCGACAGATAGGGTTCACCGTAAGCTACTTATGGACCAAATATTAAGTTCCTACATCAAAGGCTTCTATACAATAACTTGAGTTTACGCCGCCGTTGCCATCGCCGTCATACTTTGCAGACCTATGTCTCGCTTTCTGTGACTTTTGCCGCGGGCGTGACAATTAATACACACACAAGCTGAGAAATCCTTAACAACAATTTTCAATACATAGCTATAATGGAAAAAATCAAAGTTATCGGCAAACAGTGACAACTTGAAAAGGAAAGTCATGGTACAACCCTTTATACAGGCTTCAGACCAAATATCAAATCATTACTGTATACACAAGCTGAGAAATCCTTGACAAAAATTTTCAACATATGACTTTAATGGAATCAAAGCTTTATAAGAGCTGAAGGTGTTCGTATGTGTTTGAAGTTAAACAATTCGCCTCATTTTTTATGTCCAATTTCAAACTTAGGCATACCACTGCAGTCAAAATATGTCATATAAGCAAGATTCATTGATTTGTTAGTAGCGTTGTTGTAGGGATTAAAGGGAAAATTCGCAAAAAAAATAAAATTTGATATGATTTTCCTTCTGTATAAATGGGCAAGTATACATGTATATTAATGTTTTATTCCAAAGGACAAGTCCATGAGATCGATATTTCGGTGTGACTAACTACAATCTGCCGGTCACCATGATATAGATTTCAAGAGATGTCTAATCACCTCAAAGATCCAAATAACGGTGATCTGCAGTTGTCATCGTGTACATTCTTTATCAATCATTCAATATGAAGCATACGGTTGTCTAACTTAATCATTTGTGTGACGAAAGTGTATTATATACTTACCTATATCTTAAACATGGGATATCATTTTTGCCCCAGCTTAAACAAATATTGAATTAAAATAATATTGTTTGAAAATATCTAAATTAAAGGTGCAATGCGAAATCCTGATCATATATAATCAAGGACGTACAAGTCCTGGATATACATTTATAGTATACTCACTTTATTTTCTACCAAAACAGGCTGCTTTAGGAATTATTATACAGGTAAACATATTGTACAATATCTGGTCGTCCAACAGCATATCTGTTTATTACCCCAATTAACAAACATGTAATTACCTGTGTCCATGTTAGANTAAGCAGAAAAACTTAACGTGGCCACTAGACAGTGAAATTGAGGTCAAGGACAAAAGTCACCTACCAGACTGACATGTACTACCCAAGACCAACCTACATACCATATATTATCAACCTACCACTTATAGTTATTGAGAAATGGACTTAAGCAGAAAAACTTAACGTGGCCACTAGACCGTGAAATTGAGGTCAAGGTCACATATCGTTATGTCCGTCAGGTAGCACTTGATTAGTACTACCATTGGACCAAATATGATGTTCCTACATCAAAGGGTTTTCAAAATATCCTGCATTTAGTAAAAGTTAACGCCGTCGCCGTCGTCATACTTTGCACGCATGTCTTGCTTTCGCGACTTTTGTCGCGGGCGAGACAAAAATCAAAGTTATCGGCAAACAGGAAGTAGATGAGTGACAACTTGAAAAGGAAAGTCATGGTACAACCCTTTATACAGGCTTCAGACCAAATATCAAATCATTACTGTATACACAAGCTGAGAAATCCTTGACAAAAATTTTCAACATATGACTTTAATGGAATCAAAGCTTTATAAGAGCTGAAGGTGTTCGTATGTGTTTGAAGTTAAACAATTCGCCTCATTTTTTATGTCCAATTTCAAACTTAGGCATACCACTGCAGTCAAAATATATCATATTAGCAAGATTCATTGATTTGTTAGGAGTAGCGTTGTTGTAAGGATTAAAGGGAAAATTCACAAAAAAAATAAAATTTGATATGATTTTCCTTCTGTATAAATGGGCAAGTATACATGTATATTAATGTTTTATTCCAAAGGATAAGTCCATGAGATCGATATTTCGGTGTGACTAACTACAATCTGCCGGTCACCATGATACAGATTTCAAGAGATGTCTAATCACCTCAAAGATACCAAATAACGGTGATCTGCAGTTGTCATCGTGTACATTCTTTATCAATCATTCAATATGAAGCATACAGTTGCCTAACTTAATCATTTGTGCGACGAAAGTGTACTATATACTTACCTATATCTTAAACCTGGGATATTATTTTTGTCCCAGCTTAAACCAATATTGAATTAAAAAAATATTGTTTGAAAATATCTAAATTAAAGGTGCAATGCGAAATCCTGATCATATATAATCAAGGACATACGAGTCCTGTATATACATTTATAGTATACTCACTTTGTTTTCTACCAAAACAGGCTGCTTTAGGAATTATTATTCAGGTAAACATATTGTACTTTAAATATCTGGGCGTCCAACAGCATATCTGTTTATTACCCCAATTAACAAACATGTAATTACCTGTGTCCATATTAGAGAGATTGGAGTGTTTTATTGTTGTCTCTCTCTCTCCAATCCAGATACTTTATTCACAGAACTTTTGAAAATTGTATACAGCAGAAATTAACTCCTCGGATTAATTCAGATTCAAACGAATTCTGGGCAAAAGTAATATATATGACAAAGTTTATCAAATACACGGATATTGCAAGGAAAGGCACAAAATTTTGTCAATCTATACCAATAATCTTCAGCCCATATTCATATTCATATATGGCGTGCAGTGCTTACTATACTATCATTGGTATATAACTTGTATCTCAAACAAATAACTATATCTCCCATTTTCATAGCATTTTGTGTATTTCCAATATACGTATCCTTCGACACCTTTATGAACCATTTTAACTATACTAACAGCATGTTTCTTGTGGAATTTTTGCTCTCCCCATCAAATCACATATATTTTTTCACTAGCCAGGGTTTAACATGAATACGTTGCAAGTATCAAAAACCTACAATTTTCATATTTTTGATATGTATTCCGTGTTTGCCCGGCGCAAATTTTCAAGCACATTTCAGGTAGTTCTTTTTGTTGGTTTGTCTATATTTGTCTGGTTTTGTGAACTTTAAATTTCCTGAAGTTTATAAATACAGATTAAGGTACTTGGATTGTAGCGTTTAGACATCACTCAAGAAAAGACATGTTTCAAAAGAAATGCAGTTTAGGTGTTGTTCGTAATGCAATCTTTAATTTTAAATTCTTATTTCCAGTGACAGCAAATACACTCGGTAATGGCATTGACACGCATTTGAAACATTTGCACCAATCTGTCGTATTCTGGTGTGAGTTATTCAAGATTTCCTTTTTTTTGTTGACTAGCGTGGCTGCTCTTCCTCAATTTGACATAATTTGACATAATCAGTGTATTCAGATTCAAACTGATATACAGCTTGTTCGTACCTGCAAGCATGGACAGTATATAATGTAATGTATAGTCCCTGCTGCGATGTCAAGAAGACTATTCTATCTCTGTTAAACTATATCACTTTCATTGCACAGGGACAGAGACGTCTCTGCACGACATAAGTTGTTGAAATGCGCCTATGCAGAAAATAAATTCACAGTAACTTCGGTAATTAGTTATTTAAAGACATAATGAAAATATTGCGATGATCTGCTGTTTTTTATTCCTCTGATAACCTTTTCTCAGATGTATCCGCAATTTGAATATGTTATAATGATAATTCAACATTTTATTTAATCGCCTAAAAACACATTAATTATCTTTGATATGTTTGCATTGAAATAATTACCCTGTCTTTAATTCAATGAGGCCCACTTTATGAATGTCTTAGCTCTACAAATTATAACAATATATTGTTCACTAAAATGTTCAATACATGGCTATAATGGAAAAAATCAAAGTTCTCAGCAAACAGGAAGTAGATGAGTGACAGACTTGAAATGGGGAGACACTGTACAATTCATCATACCAAAGCTTCAGACGAAAATTAAATCATTAGTGCATACACAAGCTCAGACATCCTTGACAAATATTTTTAATAGATGATTATAACAGAAAAACAAATCAAAGTTATTGGCAGACAGGAAGCAGATGAGTAACAGACTTGAAAAAGGGAAATTTACAAATTGTTACAAACAAGGCCCTGTGGCTCACCATGTGAAATAATCTCTAGACGGAATAAATCTCATAGATATATCAATAATATTTGTTCCATTTGGAACTTATTTCACAGGATACTATTTTGGCTTACAAATACACTACCAGAATAACATACCTGTTAACCTTTGGTAGCTGCTATGACGGAGATCTCCTTCATACCAGCTCATCTAAGGTGGAAATTTTACGTAACGATCTTTTTTCAACAAAACCATGCATTTATAAATGAAGAAAAGAGAATATGGAATGGAAGAAATCATTTATATATAAGCTATCTGATCAATTACTAAATCAAAATTCTACCAGGATTATAAATTTATACATCATATCCATTGCCCGGCATATGCTATCAACAGACAGGAACTGATCCAAAAATTGAAAAGAAATAATTTAAAAATAAACTCCTTTACAAAATATAACCTGTATTTCATTTTAAACAGCAGTTCAATAATATTACTTAAGGCTTTAATTGAATACATTGATAAATGTCAATCTCTGCAAAATGTCACCCCCACTTGACTTCAGGGAATTAGTATTGCTAGAGATATGTAAGTTTGTATGTATTTGTTTATGAGTTATGACCATTTATTGTAAATGTGTTTACACTGATAAAATATTGTATATTGTAAAATATTGTATTGTATATTTCATATTTTTGCCAAGAAAGCAAAACAAATTTGGGAATACATGTACTATTAAAAAATTACCTTTTTTTTTATCTATGAGGGAGGTTTAGCGGGGGAGGGAGGGGGAAAAAGCAGTAAGGGGGAAATTTTGCTTCCAAGGAGTCTCCCCCCTTAAAAGGGGGGGTTAACAGGTATGGAAATGTCCTGTTACACCTACCAAGTTTTTGTTATGCGATTCCCACTTGAGGTCTGAACTGATGGTAATACCGAGACATCTAGCTTTGTTGACATATTCTATGGTGTGTCCGTGAAGTGTAATTAGTATACTTGTAGCTACCTTTATCATTCTATGTGTATCTTTTACAGATCCAACTTTTAATTTTTATTTTTGATTTGTCACAAAGCAATATAAAAAATAAAAATTAAAAATTCTGATCAGCTTGGTAAACGACAGATAATTTGGTCTATGGTAGCTCCTAATATCGTGGAGCGTAGCTACGTAGAAACGGTGACGTCCTAATTTAAAATTTAATTGAAATGAATGTGAATACCACGTAATCCCTTTTGGAATTCGAAGCCAGAGATTTTTTTTTTGATATTGCCTGCCAATATCAAAAAACATCCCTGGCTTCAAATCCCGGCAAAACTGGCAAAAGGGATTAAATACCATCAAAGTAAAGAAAACACGATATTATAAGAACCTACTATACATTTAATTGGGATTTTGTGGATATCTGATATGGCATGCGGCACTTGTTTCATAAAAAATGTCAGTCTTTATGAAACGTGTGCAAAATGGTATTGTTAGGGTGCAATGCCATTTTCCAAGTTCATCTACTCCAGTCTTGTTAATGAAATAATTCAAATACTATCAAAAGGCCAAAGCTACTTAAATTAACGCTTTGCAGTACCTATGGACATTTCTATTTAGTTTTGCAGAAAGTTGAATAAGTCTCCTTGCAGCCATGGCCAGAATCTGGTTCTTCCACTTGCATTTGCATTGCTCTTCACCCCTGAAACAGGGAACCAGCTCATATACTTAACGTGTTTTCAAACTAAAGAGTGATTATGCAACACGTGAATAAATTAAAGTGGTAGGTTTATGGTACAAACTTAATTTATGCAAGAATCGAAAAAAAAACACCAAAAAGCTTTTTAGTTACCATGGCTAACCGTTTGAGATTTTGGCTCACTGCTGTTTGTTTCGGTAGCACTTAAATACGCCTGCATACGCCTGCCGGTATAAAATACGCCTGCAGAAGAAATATATACGCCTGCAACTATATTAATATATTATTTTAATGATAGATATTGATATATTTAGGTAAAATTAAACATTTAAAAGGGTTTTTAATAAATTCAAATTCAAATTCTTTATTGGCCTAATCACAGGGCCCTTTCGGGCATAACAAGATCCTGATCCTACGGTCGTAGACGACACAACTTATCTCTTGGTGCTGTTGTTAATAGTCGCATGCGGACTTCTCTGTAATTTCTCTGTATGCTGAGTTTGGTGTGGTGTAGGTTCAGGATCGGGGTTCTTTGTCTGGACTGCATATCTCCTGAAAGCGTCCAGTGCTGTCTATGTAGTCTGCTACAAATGATCGCAGTACTGCCAAGTCTCACGCATTAAGCGTGAGAGTCACGCATTTTCATCTTAAATTTCAGCAAATTTCTTTGATCTTTTTTATTTTCCCTTTGATCTTTATAAATTTTTGGAAATCTCATGCATTTTGCTTCCCAAAACGAATGTAGGACAGAAAGTCACAGGACAAAAAGTCACAGACAAAAAGTCACGGACTAAAAGTCACAGGACAAAAAGTCACAGTTTAAATTAAAAACATTTAGGACAAAAAGTCACAAGACAAAAAGTCACAATTTATAAATTTTGTCATTTGAGCAATATATTAGGATAAAAGTAACATTTTGAATAATGAATAGATAAAACGGAATACATTTCCTTCAATTTAATTTTAAATATGGCATGTATGGGTTTATGATCTTGACTCTCCATCCTGTTTATTCAAGACATAAATTCTAGGAATGTTTAAAAGCGTTACTATTAAAATAACCTCTTTGGAAATGAATAATCATGAAGGTCAATTATTTTACATGTATAGCT
>MJUU01045042.1:7808-34237 GCA_002080025.1 Modiolus philippinarum
CCCCACCCCCCCCCCCCCCCCTTCAGGTTAAATGGTCGGTCCCTTACCAACCAGATATATAACATTAATGTTTTGAAGCATGTTTTCCTTACACCAATCCAAGCCGTTTGATGCCACTATAAACATTAAATTGCTATACATTGACTTGTAAAGATCAACTGCTTTCTGTAAATACTCTCTTGTCGCTACCATTCGACCTTTTTGTATCACCCAATCGCCTCGACGTATGTGGACCCCAATTAAAGTCACTTTCATTTTAGAATTTCTTTGAAAATACTCGTGTTTCGAATATAGTTTTTCAGTACGATTGCTGCGAAAAACGGCAAATTGTCTGAGATAATTGTCAAGCAATGTCACTGCTTCATTCCGTATGGTCTCTTTGAATGTAAGTTGCTTTCTCAATTCATTTTCGTATTTTTCAAAGTACAGATACGACGCTAGATATCTGGTAAGAAACACGTTAGAAGTAGTATCAAAATTCATCATTCTTCTGTCGAACGTTGAAGACTGGCGTTCTTTTATTACCTTTACTTTTGGTGGACGGCATATCGAATAATCATTTGTGGTATTAACTCTCAAGTTAAATCCTTTCAGAAGATAACACTTAGAATCGATTACAACATCCATGCCCTTATATTTAGTTATGCCAAATGCTGACGCAAATTGAAATAATTGATTTCCTAGTCCCGAATTTAGATGAGGACAAACATAATGCCTCTTGTGTAAAATTGTTTTTGGCGATTTCCACTCCTTCAAATTTTGAAATGTAGATATGTTTGGAAATGTTGGCTTTGGAATAGTAAGGAATTCTGATTCCAATAATACGTAGACTGTTAATATTGAAAATGCTGCAGTTGTTGTTACCAAAACTGAAAAAAAAATAGAATTAAGTTGAAACAATTAAGTTGCATCATTTTGTCCTTAGCTATATTTGATATTACTGATTTCGTTTGGTTTTATGCATTTTAAACATTTTTTGAAATTACGGATTTCCTTCGTTTGGGTTCTAGTGCTGCTGATGAGGAATAATTTTCCGAAATGGTCATTAAAATTATTGCAGTTTGAGTTAGCATATGTGTTATGGTCTCATGTTCATTTACTCCATATCCCTTTGTAAAATATTTGACAGCATGGATTTAAGAATAAAATAATATTGTGTAATTATTCACGATACTTGTGTTGTAATAAATGTGTCCCTGGGTGCCATTTATACTGTAATTTAATACTGTTGTCCAGTTATATGTTTTACTTGTTAGTTATTTTCAGTTTGATCAATAACCTGAGTATTTTTTTTGTACAAAGTATATATAGATTTCAAGAACAAGAACAGCTAAATAAAATAAATTTAATGTTCTTGTGCTTAAAAAATCTAGTGGAACCCTTTTCAGAAGAGATTATCAAAATATGTTTTCTGATATGTCAAAACTTAAATAATAGTCAGATTGCTGCCTATACTCGTTATCGACTTGCGAGTCATGTAAACATGAATTCGTACAAAAAATAGTAAATCACGCATTATCTTGCCCAAGTATCGGATGAAATCTACTAATTAAAATGGCGCGTGAAATACCAAGAAGAGCTATCTCCCTTTGTAAAAACAAAATGGCCGTGATGAACGCGGACCTGTAAGAAGACACCCACAGATCAACAAACAACAACTTCCGAAAACATCCGAACAACCACGCCCGAGTTGTTCCGACTAGGGAAGATACCCGATTTCCGGTTAATATGGCCGAAAAGGGCTTCCAATGGGTTCACTTCCGGTTTACGTATGGGGCGATGCCCACTTCCGGTCGCGCATGCGTTACATAAGCATATCATTCATCCGGCCACGTGACTTCTTCTTCCAGTCACTTGACTTCCTGTAACGTCATTTCCAGTCTGCGTCACTTCCGGTGACGTCACTTCCGGCACCACCTCGTGAAATGATAAGTTGCTCGTCCCTATAAACTACTTGACTGCTTTCGGATCAAACTACAATGTAAAACAAGTAATCTTTTTACTGACAACCTATGCATCATTCTCATACAATTTTGTTTTGTCCAGTAATTTTAGATCAAAAGATCAATATATGATCGTACTGAATTGAGCAATTTTTGTTTAGGAACTGCCAAATCTCATCCCTATAAAGTTTGTTTCATTTTGCTAAATGAGCTTCCGATGAGATATTCACGATATGTTCTGTCCTGTTAGGTCTAGCGTTATCAAAATTCCGAAGTCATTGTCAATTTAGCTTCTGCATAAGGCCATTTCGACCACTTATTGCTCTTCAATGCAGATCAAAATTATAAAATTTTAAAGACCATTAACCAAACATTTGTAAAACCTGATACAGAACAAATCCTCTATCTCTCGGCTGTATTACGCTGCTTGAAATGTGTTAACATTTGAGAGTTCGTGATGCAGTTGCCGGTTTGCACACAACAATTTTTAAACCACGCACTTGGAGCTAAATAGTCCAGTGCAGTTTGAGAAAAGTTGTGTGAACCAACAATCGCTATACAAATGTCAAGTATAGACACATACTGGTATTAAGTATCGTAACAAAGCCGAGGCTTGCTTATTGGGTATATTGTTTATGTCGACTACATATAGTATCCATGAAAGCCTGGAGTGACATCGGGTTCTCCATAAGGGTAATCATGGCCTGCTCAACTAGCAACAGCTAGCATGATACAACAGGTCATACCGACAGACCGTAAGCAAGTTTGATTTTAATTTTGGCCGTACGTTATGAAAATATTTGAGAACAATTGACTGTGGCCTTGGAGGGAAACAGAAAGGATAATATCTTACACATTTAATTTAGAAATTAGAAAAAAAAATATTTTATTGGGTATGTAGATTCTGTATGATCTTATAGGGAGTGTTATATCATGTCTCTGGTGTATCATGCTAGTTGCGACTAGCGGAGCAGGACACGATTAGCCTTCCAGAACATTGGATTTTATTCTAGAGAACTGGTCGGATCTTGGCCTTATTTCATAGCAAGATGGACTTCATTTCAAAGAATTGCAAACAGTAGGTACTCCAACGAAAAAAAAGAATTTTCACACTCAATGAATATAACGGTGTAAAAATATAGTTATCTGCTTCAATAAAAAGAAATTAAACTTTTAATCTCCAAATAATTTAGATTAAGGGTAAATTGACATCATTAAAACATTTTAATTTATCCACTTCCGGTAATTTATTTCTTCGCATTTACCAGTTCTATTAAGAACTGGGGAAAAACTGGTTCGAAATTATTTGGAGTAACGGCGCTTTGACCCCTTATTAAGATTAAGTACGACGAAAATTCAAGAAAACTGCAAAAAGGTAAAAGTAAAATTTGCAACGCACCTACGTGCATTCGTGAATCTATTTGAAACTTTGCAGTTGAAAAGTAAAGGTTTCAATTTAAGTACCAGTCCGTTGAAGAAACAGGTAAAGTGCATTTTTACGGTGGCACATTGAGGAAAACGCATACTTCTGGTGTTTGATTTTAATAGAAATAACGAAGAAAATGTCATTTTGATAGATAAAAATTCTGTAGTATTTTGCCTTTATGAGTTAGCAGCGTCCAAAATTTAGTAACATTGTACAGTTAAAAAATACGGGAAAAATTTCACATTTTTTTCTATAAATAAGCAGTCAAAAATTATCTCTAGACCTAACACATGTTCGAATATAAAAACTTTTAAGGATGTGTTTTATGACCAAATGAATGCACCTAAGTAAAAAAATACAGAATCTAATTTTTTTATATGCCACCCAATGCCCGACTCTATGCTGGAATTATACTTAAATAAAACACTTAACGTGCGTCTTCATGCATCATGTCATCATTATGTATTTGTGCAATGAAAATTGATCAGTCATCAACTTTGCAGACAAGATTCTTTGTTGGAGTACCTACAACAGGTCTTAGAATTTTCAAAATGCTGGTGGTTGAAATTGAAACGTAAAAACTAGGGAAAAACAAAAGTGCCAATAAGTGGATTAAACTTCACAGAAAGGATGTCTAGCAAACTGGGAAGTGGTTTTTAGTCTCAAAGACTTCAGAATGGCGTCTTTGCCATTGGAAGGAAAAAAGGCGAGAAAAATTTAAGTGTTCTGAATTGAATGAAACTAACAGGAAGGTTGCGTAGTATTAGTAGAATACATCGGGAAAACGGATACCAAGGTAAAAAGGACAAAAGATTAAATTCCAAAATCTAAATCCAGAAACACTGCAATTCATATCCAGCACGACAACTCGACAAAGACAAAAAATAAACAATAGTGGACAAGAACGCCACCAAACTTAACCACTAGCAGTATGACTCCCTACTAAAACTTTATGATTTCCGAAGTTATTACAAACCTTCCACACATGATGAAATTTTAAATGCAAATCTTTTTGGTAATCATATTCTAAAATTTAAAGGACGAGCATTATACTTCGAAAATTTTTCAAAAAGTGCCTTTAAGAAGGTAAAAGATATATGGGATACAGATAGAAATACTTTCCGGTCCTCTATTGAAATTTTCAACTCTCTAAATGATAAAAGGAATTGGATTTCTCAATTAAGTCAGCTTAAGGTTGCCTTTAGTGACAGTCTTTTAAATCTGCTAAAGAATGTAAATATCCAAAATGAAACGATTAAACACAAAATACCTTTTGAAATAAACGAGGAATTCAAATTCGTTAAAAACAAAAAGGTACTTGAAACAAAAAACATTAAATTAAAATATATGATTTCGGTCTATGTCCTAATAGCGAAAGCAAATGGGACGTGCGCTTTAGTAAGAAAATTGAGTGGGGCAAAACCTGGAAATCTAATAGGAAAGCAAGCGATCTTCAGTGGAAAATTATACATAATATTATTTACACTGAGAATCTCTTGTCCAAAATGAATAGATCAGACGGAAAATGTCATTTTTGTAATGAGATTGAAACCTTAGAGCATCTCTTTGCTCACTGTGAAATAATTAAAGATATTTGGTTAATTTTTTTTTCATTAAAATAGATGTTTTATGTGCGACTGCAAATATAGATCGCATAGAAAATACGGTTGAAAATATTATTTAATGAACGCGCAAGCTAAATTTGAAAATGATATTGGTAGACACTATATCAAAAACAGTTAAATGGGCTATTTGGAAAAGTAGGAATATTGCTAAATATCAGGGAGTAAATATAACAAAGAAAAGCGTAATGAAAAGTATCAATCATGAACTTAAGTTTATTTTAAATTCAAATAAAAAAAGAGTAGGTCAAGTATTATGTGAATGTATGAATGTATTTTTTGACCAATGATCTTCTGTAGATTGTGTAGCCACATGCTCTATGTATGTATCAGTATCTTTCAAGTTATTATTCAAATTACTATGTAATACCTTAAAGCAAAGTACAGGTTTACTTACTATTTCAATTTTAGTAATCCATGAATATATATAAATACACAATATACATGAATGATGAATTAAATCACGTGGTGTTCAAAGAACCATGACTGTCATCTTTAATTGATTGTGTGCCCTACTTATAGTAAAGCGGTGTGTTCGTTTTGAATTTATTACCGTATTGTACCAAATAAATGTGTTAACGATAATATAAATAGGGGTATGCAGTTCTTGCAGTGCAAGGATACCAAGACAGCTTGAAACAAGTGCCAGACGTGCTGCTGTCTTGGGGTCCTTGCACGGCATGGAACCTCATGCTTACCTATCAAAGTATTTAATCTCGCCCTGAAATATTGTTAATAAAATAGGAGTTGAGCATTTGGTATTTGTGACAAATATTGTACATGTATTGATTGTAAAATGTATAATGTAGACTTAATATTAACCATATGTGTAATACGTTTTTCACTTATCATGTCCCCTGGTTTGGTTAAGTGACTAACATACAGGGAAGAACCTTGGTGGGATCGTTGTACCACCAAGGGGATTTGTTAACAACATGTTTTTTATTAAAATGTTTCAAAATTGAAAAAAATTTTCTATCAACTAAATAGTCAAAACTCTTGATGTTCTGTTTTTAAATAGTTGGATAATTATATCTTTAAAAACATAGAAATGAAATCATATGAATAAGATTTCCTTTACCTCAAAATAGACTAAATTTTTACTATGATCAATGGTCAATTTTGGTAAAAAAGTAAAAATTTTAATTTCTCAAAAAATTGCTTGTCGCAGGTACATAACTTTTGACACTATTTTGAGGGTCATTATATAATAAATATCAATAAAAAGTTTTCACTCATAATGCAAATTTTAAGAGTTATTCATAAAGGAGACCTAAATGAGACTGAAACCTCAGGAGAATACATCTTTAAGTTGAAAAAGAACAAATAATCAAAAGGATCTAAAATGAAAGCCATGGTCAGCTAAGGACACAGCTTTGCATGAGGGAGATACTCCTTAGTTTTAAACTTAATTTTCTTACATCATATCAACGTAGGTGATATGTGTAACATCTAAAAATGCCAAGATCAAAGGTTATTCGTCATTTTGAACTTTGATCCCGAGACCTTGTAGGCTCGGAACCTGTAATGAATAGTTGATAACATAAATATGTGCGCATTTTGGACAATTTATATCTCTTCAGTGCAGATCAAATCAAAACATTTGGAAATCTATATACCGAAATTTAATAGAGGACAAAATACCAATAGATTCTAAATAGGAAAAGTTTATATATAAAATATGAAAAAGAAAAAAGAAAGGAAATGGGGCAAATGTCTAGGAGACAACATCCCATATTCAGGTTAAAACTACCCAAAAAAAAGCATCTAGGGGTCATCGTACTGTCTTCAACACAGTGAGGAACCTTACACCATATAGCAAGCCCTAAATGCCCCCAAAATGTTCTTTTAAACATTTAATCAAATATCACATGTCAGCGTCCTTTTTGAACATCGTTTATATATTCTGACCAAAAAACCTTTTTTTTTCTTAGTAGAACTTTCACAACTATATATACTTAACTGTTCGTGTGATGAGTGTCGCTAGTGAAGTAAGGCATGCCTACTCTTTTGCAGCACCTGATGTCAGCCCCCGGTTTTCATGGATGTTCACACTATTAGCGCCTTAGTTCTGAATGTCGTCTTTTCAACCGTGCTTTGTAGTTGTCTCGTATCCTTTCTGTGTCTTTGTTTTACTGCGTTCTCGTTTTTGCAAGGTCTCCGGACATTTATTTTGTAATTATCACATCCCTTGCTTTTTCCATATTCTGCTACCGTTGTTTCACATTAGTTACTTTGGTTTTACAATTGTAATCTGTGATTCATGTGTGAGGGGATGACACACGGTGTCTTTTCTCCAATTTCCAAAATTTTGCACCTTTTTTCCATTTCCCACTTTTTGGGTGCCTCTTTCCAATTCCCTATTTTTGTTTTCGTTTTTCTCACTTCTCTCTTAATGTGTTTTCCCATTTGCCTAATTATTCAATCATTTTGCCCATTCCCTATTTTTTTACCTCTTTTTCCCATTTTCGCAAAAGCGTGTCAATCCCTCTCATGTGCTAAAAGTTTTTAACAAGCGGTCTGGTAAATTTGATGGTATTTGAAATCCATTGAGAAATGTAAAAATGAAAGTGGTTATGCATTATTTTTTCGATCATATGAAGGAAATATTATTTCACGTCTGAAAATAAAAAGTTAACATAACACTCAGAATAGGAGTTATGAACTCGACGTGTGGACGCAAAAATAGGGATGGTGTATTTCTCCGTCAACACTAAAATTAAGCAATGGGAACGTCTGAAAATAAAAAGTTAACATAACACTCAGAATAGGAATTATGAACGCGACGTCTGGACGCAAAAACAAGGATGGCATATTTCTCCGTGAACACAAAGATTAAGCAATATTTTAAGAAAATGTAAATAGAAACCTTCACCTTGTGAAAAACACTGAAAATCAATGACTTTTTGGTATTTTTTAGACCATAATCAGGTTAAACTTCGTTTTCATTTACTTCGCTGCTTCAGATCTATCTTGTAGCACCCGTCAGTGCCGGTACACGCTTCGGCTTTGCCTCGGGGAGTGCTTGAATACTTCAAGGTGTTATAATCAGACGTAAATAACTTATAATATATGCTTTCAAATATTACGTCATCAAGACGTTTTTGACAAAACTTTTTAAAATAAAATAATTTTACAAACTGAGCGTTAGAATGAAAATACGTTTAAACTTGGGGATTTAAGACAATTTAAACACAAATAAAGTACCAAGTTAAATAAGTGGATGATATTAATGGTGAATATGTTTCACTTGGACCATCCGTCGATGTGAATATTTATGAGTCCAAGTCGAAAAAATACTGATAAAAAACTCCAACATGCTTCCATAATTTAAATCAATAAATGATGCTTTCGTCTAATGAATATCAACTTCATCAGTTGAAATCAAAGCATTATGTACCTTAATATTGCTCAATTATAGAGTCCGTGAAAAGATTCCCCGTGAGAGAGATGTATGCTCTGTTTGCATTTCATTTATGGTGTACTTATTCTTGAGAGAATTTCTCATATAGATGCGCTGTCATACTTTCACATTTTGGCTTTTTTATTTTTTTTTAAATTGAATATTGTTACTCTGACCAACTGTTTATTGTGCCCACGTCTCATGATTTTATTATGCCAAGTTTTCTTACTATTGAATCGATGTGTGCTCTGTGAGTGTTTAAATGTTGTGATCGTCATCTATTAGTCTTTTTGTCGGGCAATGGATGACGGTGATAGTAAGAATACTTTGCCAGTTATGTTTGTTGACGAACCTGCATCCATGGATCAAAGGCTAAAAAAGCTGGATGTGGCATTGCTCGACAATTAGCAATGAATTCCGCTAAAACCGTTGCCAGGGGCCGTCTTGAACTTGCTATGAGGAATTAGTAAAGCTCATTGTTGAAGGCCTCATGGTGACTTCAAGATGAAGAACAACAATAAAAGCGTTGTTCAATTGCTTAGTATCACCATGTTTTTGTAGAGACTTTGTCTCATTTGCATTTACTCCGTATACTTTCATTGTTAATCTTGGATTCCATAACCGGACTATAACTGTACAATATCTTGAGCCCATAATGCAATAAAAGATTTGAAACTTACAAAGTCTAAAGTAATATATCAATGCATAAAATGTAGCATTTTTGAAATCTAAATGTAAAGTCTTACTCTTCGACATGACAATATTCAAATGTAGTATATAAGTCCTGTGCTATCATACGTTGTCTCATCTTTCAGTTTTGAAGATGTATATATTTAGTAACGGCTTGTGTAGTCAAATAACAGCTTGCTCAAACATATGTGTACGTTGTATTAAACAAATGACAAAACTGTATTATGGGGGTCTCATTGGGGTCTAAGCGTGACGCGGGATCGACCGTTTTTCTGTAAGCGTGACACGTGAAAGTCAAATTATTGTGCGTGAAAACGGGAAACGAAGTAGAGCGGGATACGGGAAATTAGATAAAAATAGTTCGGGAATTCGGGAAAAATGATAATTATACTAAGCGGGAATTTCAGTTTTTCATTATTGAAAACTTGAATGTATGTACGACTTACAATAAGTGACGTTCTGCAAGATTCTATTTGATCTTCGATTGGTTCCTGATGTTTTGTATTGGAAAATATACCAACTGAATATCTAATTGTTAATTTAGTGCCGTAAGGGATGTAAAAGCCCCGTTGGAACCTACTCGTACTACCGCATGTATATAAAAGGCTTTTCAGAAATAGCCAGATCCCCTCATAAGTTGACAGTTGAATATATAAAATGTCACGAGAGTGTCAGGCGGCAATGGACGAACTTAAAAACTGTCTTGTACAGGTCCAAATATTCGGATACCCAGATACCAGTCAGTTAAACGTAAATATTAGACAGCAATGCCAGCTCCTTTGGAATAGGAGCTGTATTATCTCAAATACCGGATAATCTAGCTAATTTAAGTAAACCAGGATACAATTATCGTCGTGAATTACTTATAGTAGTATTTCTTGATGAAGTGCCGTTCCTTGTTAGTATAGATGATGGTGCCATTGACAGGCTTTTAGATTTCAAGAACCCTGATAGCCTTACATGTAATTATGCAAGGTGTAAACGCTTGATTCTCTCAGAATGAAAAAAGTCTAAAACTGTTAAAATTCAACACAGGCACTGAAACTTTGATGGCTTCAGGATCGCCTTAACAATTATGTTCATCGTGTCTGAGTCTTGTCCAAAATGATCGATAGCAAAGTTCAACATGAAACTCAAATGCAGATACATTCAAAAGCCCTCTCTTCTAAACGTTAACTGCTAATTACTTGGCTTACACAAACAAAATACAATTTTATCCGAATAGGTGCGCATCGCTAGTCCGACACTCATTAGTCCGACATTTATAAGTCTGACACTCATTAGTCCGACACCTCTACTGTGAAAACGATAGATAAATGGAATCATTTTCTTTATCAAACAATAAATGATATACAATTTATTAAAGCTATGGAGGATGTTGCTTCTCAATCTTGCCAACAAACGATGAACCGAGCCGAAAAAAAATCTTTAAGATTGTGAGAGGACAGCCTACCTGCAATGTATATAGCCACTAAATTGACTAAGCTAACAGATCGATTCCTTAGCTTGGTTAGGTGGCTGGCTGGAGTGCTTAATGTCGCGGGTTAGATCCCTGGAGGTGACTTTTGAATTTTGTAGAGAGATTTGTGCTCTCAAGATAAACAATGAAACGATATGGAGTAAAAGCACATGAGACAAAGTCTCTGCAAATACATGTTAGAACCAAGTAATGGAACAACACTTTTATTGTCACCATGTGTTCTTCAACAATAAGCTTTGCTCATACCCATAGTAAGTTCAAGACGGCCCCTACCAGCGATTTAGGCAGAATTCATTGCTAGATGTCGAACAACGCCACATCAATGTACCTTTTCTTTTGGTAATTAATCCGGGAAAGATAATTGGAAAAGTGTTCTTGCAATTGGTGTTATCCGTTCCTGACAAAAAGACTAACAGAAGACAATCATAACATTTTAACAACCAAAAGGCACTCTTTGAGTAAATTGCAAGAAAACCTAGCACTATAAAATAGTAAGATGACGGCAATATAGGCAGTTGATCAGAAATATATTTGGAAATTACAACAAATGAAATGTCAAAATTTGAAAGTGTTATAGTATATTCATTAGTTAAATTCTCTCAAGAACAAGTACACCATAACCGATATATATATATATAGAAAGAGCACTGAATTCAAAGCGCAAATTCAAGTTATTTCGATATTCTTTGATGAAGATCTAACAAATTAATGATCTCAAAATGGAGAACAGACCTGACCTTAAAAACACTAACCTAACCTACACATTCCCTCATTTTCTATAGAGTATTTTGATACATATATTTTTCCTAACCTTGTCAGATGGACTATGGAAGATGTTATCATCACTTGGCGCCCGGCGTCGTCGTTATTTGTTTTTTTTTTTTGTTTTTTTTTTTAGCTCAATGACACATGACCAAAAGAGTTAGTGTAAGCTGTTGCTATATCAATTTGGCGTCGGTCTTCCAGTAATTTACCCTTTTTGACCAAATCTAACAAATATTCATAAATATATTGAATGGAATGTCACGTACAAATGACTCATTCGTTATGATCCTATAAAAAAAGCCTGACCAAAAGCTTAGAACATAGTTCTAACATGGTGTCATACGTATATTTTTATCTTCACTTCTTAAACGCTCAAGAAAATTCAACCATATTTTACAGGAGTGATGTTTTGGACTTCCTTCACAAAATCGCCAATTTCATTCCGACCCCACAAAAAAACCATGGCTGCCAGGAGGGAACATAATTTAATATTGAATTCTATGGAAAAATTGTTACCGATGATGGAAATGGTTCTTGAACAAGCGGTTCTCAAAAAGAAGTTCTTTCAGGGAAAAGTTTACAATGGACAGAAGAAAAGTGATGTGATGACAAACGCGGCTCACCCTGGCTATAGCCGGGTGAGCTACTGCAGTAACATATAAAAACCACGTGTCAGAATTAGCCAATAAATGTTAAAATTGCACACCATATGAAATATGTTGTATTGGTAGAAATGATTTTTGTGGGGCTTATTTTGTTGGAATAACAAGTGTCGAATTAATGAGTTTTGGACCAGTAAGTGTCGCTCTATTGAGTGTCGGACTAATAAGTGTTGGACAGGTTTATGTCGGACTAATGAGTGTAGACAAATGAGATGACCCCATCCGAATAGAATAAACAAAAACGTATCACTGGTTAAACGTTACTCTATTTTCTAATTTTCTAAATAGTAAATAAGCGTGAATCGGGAAAAACCAAAAAATGATAAGTGGGATACGGGAATTTAACAAAACGATAAGCGGGATCCGGGATCAGAACCCCCCAATGAGACCCTCTATTATGTCCAATTTAAATCATTGTTTACTTCGGTGCGGAATGTTACGGTGTGTCAGAGATAAGAAAATAGGAAATGAGGATTTTGGAAAGAATAGATCTGAAACCGCCCGACGCCTCTTTGAACTTTTATTAACTTGAAAATGTATGGGAAGTCTTTACAGATATACTTTTTCTTACCACTTGAGGAACGATCCACGGAGAATAGAAGTGTCGCCTTTCTTATTATTGGCAAAAGAGTCATGTTAATTTTGCCATCAGTTGGCACTCAGTGTCGTCATTATCGGCGTCTTCGTTGTCGAGGTTAACTAATCATTTTCAAAGACCGTCTCAGAAGCTTAATGTTGGACCCAGTTTTAACAAAATCTGGCCTTAATCACTGTCATCATATCGACATTCAAGGTTGTTATTTAAGTTCAAAGATTGAGCAAGGTCGCTGTTACTAAAATAGAACAGAGGAGTTTATTTCATCGTTGTTAGAAATAGCTCAATAGATATAGATTTTGGTGGGGGGGAGGGTCTTCTTCGTCTTGAAAATGAGAGGCGATAGAAATGAAAAATGGCGTTTATTTCTAAACGATTTCAGCAAACTAAAATATACCTATCCAGTTATTTGAAGAATATCCTACAACCAATGTATATTGACATTACCATGAAAATTTGATAAGCAATTTGACTACAAATGGATCACAAACGTATCACTAAGGAATCATAAAAAGGTCAGAAAAATAGTTATCATCGTTGATCACAAAATGTCTGATCAATGATAGGAAAAGTTGTGATTAGTTGATTGCAGGGGTTGTGATAAATGATTTAAAGGGAAAATTCGTAAAAAAAAATAAAATTTGATATTATTTTCCACTTGTATAAATGAACCAGTATACATCTATATTAATGTTTTATTCCAAAGGATAAGTGCATGAGATCGATATTTCGATGAGATTGACTTCGTTGTGCGGGTCGCCATTTTGCTATCCTCTAGATAAAAATTGTCAAGATATGTCTAATGACCTTAGATATACCAAATAACGGTGATCTACCGTTGCCATCATGTACATTCTTTATCAATGTGAAGCAGACGGTTGTCTAACTAAATGATTGTATGAAAAAGCGTATTATATACTTTAACAAAATAACGAGATACATGAGTATGTGAGCTGTTAAAAGGGATGAATTTATAATCTAAAATATGACCTAAAGCACAAAAAAAAAACATGGCAAAATAAAAGAATAGAAACAATAAAAAGGTCGACCGAAATATTTCGACAAATCTGTCGTCTACGAGTGGGTAGTAGTTAAAAAATAATATGTTGTTACAGGTAAAACATCTTTGACATTGTGTGTACAGTGTTTAAAAATAATGTATATGATTATTTGTATCATATACATTATTTTTAAACACTGTACACACAATGTCAAAGATGTTTTACCTGTAACAACATATTATTTTTTAACTACTACTTCATTCATTACGACCCACTCGTAGACGACAGATTTGTCGAAATATTTATTGTTTCTATTCTTTTATTTTGCCATGTTTTTTTTGTGCTTAAGGTCATATTTTAGATTATAAATTCATCCCTTTTAACAGCTCACATACTCATGTATCTCGTTATTTTGTTATTGTCCTTTAGAGCTGTTTCGCAACACATATTTTGTTTTATTATTATATACTTTTCCTGGTTTTGTTCAAATATTTGTATCACATCTAGGTACAAAACCAACATTTTATTTTAAAAACATGTTTGAAAATATCAAAAAATGTGCAATGCGAAATTCTGACCATGGATATAATAAATGCTCTGACGAGCAGACTGCTCTATAAATAATTGAAATAATATTAGCCGGAATAAGACACACCGACAGGTAAATTTTTGACAGATTGTTGTCCAACAAAACAACAAACCTGTTTATTACCCCCAATCAACAAACATGTACTTACCTGTGGCCATGACAGGAAGTATTAGCGTGGTTTATACTCTTGTCCCTCTCTCTTTCATCCAAACACTAATACACAAAACTTGCATACAGTCGGATAAATCCCGATTCATAAGTGAAAGTAATATATCATGTTTATCCATCAATGTTACCTAACGTCGGAGGCATGCATTTAAAAGAAAGAAGAAAAAAAACATCTTTAGTTTTGAATCCCAAAAGGAAATATGTGTACCCAGGAAAGGCACAAACTTTGCCAATTTATGTAAATGTTCTAATGACAGCTCAAATACTTTTCAACTATAGCGAGCAGTGCTTAGTACACTATCATTAGTACATGGCATGTATTTCACAGAAAAACATTACTTTTTTATTGTTTATATCATTATCATGTTCTTTTCTTGTATCCCTTACATTTTTAAAGCATTTTGTGTATTTCTCATATTCTTTTCTTTCTGTGACTTTACAAACGCGATACTTCTAGTGGACCCACTAATTTGCACATATTTGTTAATGAATATGAATATGAATATCTCTATTGTCGTGACCTAAAGCTTAGTTGCAGAGAAGATAAATATATATATAATAAATAAATAATACAGTTTGCATGTTTGGAAGTACAAAAACACAAAATTGCAGTATTTGTTTACCAGGAGGAGTAGAATACGTGTTTATGCATAAAAAACAAACTATACTCATATTTTAGATATGTATTCCGTGTCAGGTAATTAGCAAGAAATATTTTTGTCGGTTTTGTGTAGATGTAAATTTTCTGAGATCAATAATAAAATTTTACAATATTACAGATTTAGTTATCAGAAATCATTCAAGATAAAAAACATTTTTTAAATGAAATAGAGTTTAAGTGCCTAAAACCAATAGTAAATAAAAGTCTAAGCAAATTATTTTCTATACGACTCTTGGGCTCACCAATCTTATAAATGCATGTATATTCAAGATTATGCGACAATGGGAATGATGTCTATATATATGCTTGTATTTTTTTCCATTTGAATAGTAACGCAATAAATTTTTAAATTTGATTTCCATTCATAAAAAAAACACTGTAACATTTATTAGATTTCCCCTTTTATAACACATTGGGCGAACTTTATACAGTTCTACTTGTTTTTTAATTAGAATATCTTGACTCATCATTGTCAATTATTAACCCTCTTCTTTTCAATATTTTACTTATCTATTATGAAGTCTGATATCTGAATGATACATTTTTTTTTTATTTTTGGAAAAAAAAACAGAAGATCGATTTTTATAAAATATGTTTTCAAATCCCATCCAATATTGTCCACAACCAAACGTGCACCCACGTGCAATTATAGCCTCAGTATATTGTTTCTATTGATGTTATTTCCGTCAATTATGGGTACAGGTCATCATGAAAGAATTTGAAATTGGCTTAGAAATTATTACGCAACACCTGAGGGGACACAGGTGTTAAAATCTGTGTCACCTGTGTGCGAGAGATCATGGACATCAAAGATTGCATGCCGCTTGTCAATGTCAAAAATTAATCATTGAACGATTGATATTGAAGAATAACGCAACAGTTAATAAAAAGAGAAAATAAAAAACCTTTTTATATAATATAAATAGCTAAGTATATCAAAATGATATAATGCATCCTTTAATATACAAAATTAGGATTTGCACATCAGCTTTCAATTAAATCATTTCAATCGTATAAATTCATAATGACAAAAGTATTTTTTATTTAAATTCCTTTGGGGTTTATTTACATCCTTTTTATTTTTTGATTATTGGCCACATCAAAAATCATCTGTGCGATTTAAATTACGTAAACTGATCTGTATCAATGCAGACTTTTAAAGATATTTCCCATGATTCAGTAGTAGGTTTTGACGTCACAACCTATAATTACAGTCAAAATATATTATAGAAATTCTTTAATAACTTCTTTATTTTTTCGAATTTTTTAATAAAACTTGAAATATAGGCATTTTTCATTACAAGGAACAAAATAAGCCAACATGTAAAAAATCGCGAATTTTCTTTTTAAGGGGATACGATAGAGCATCATAAGCTTTTGGATCAAGAAACACTAGAGTTGTGATCAAGGAACACAAGCATTGCAATCAAGGATCACAGACATGACGATCAAGAATGGCAGGGATTGTGATATCTATGATCATTCAGAATGTACCAATCTGCTGCATCAATATTGATTCAACAATGAATCAACGTTGAGACCTATCGTTGAATCAAGGTTGAGGAATTATTTATTTTGCAAATTAAATCAACGTTGAAATTGTGATCTTGAATCAACGTTGATAATTTCAATGTTGAAGTGTTAGGGTTGATTTGTTCAGTTCTTTGTGTTGAATATTCGTTGAAATATTGTTGAAAACAAAATATCAATGTAGATTCAATGTTGAATCAACATTGCTATATCTCAGTCATCCTTGTGTAATTTTTAATTATCATTGAGGTTATTTAACCAATGTTGAATAAATGCTGATAATTTCAATGTTGAAATGTAATAGAATAAAGGTAAATTCGTTTAATTGTCGATGTTGAATAATTGTTGAAATATTGCTGAAACCAAAACATTGACATAGATTCATTGTTGAATCAACGTTGAGACGGGTGTGATTTTGTTGATTCCATGTGTTGCTATACTACATGTATTATAGATGTTATAATATGGATATGGGAAATTGTATTTAAAGCCTTTTTGTCAAATAGTAGTTCAGTATATCAGTAGAGAGTTAGTACTAATTTGCAATGGATTATGGAGTAAACTGCAAATCAAAACAATTCCATCTAAAAGACTAGATCCATCTGCAGCAACCCAGAGATGGCATGTCGCCACTGCACAAGTTTTCAGTATACAGAGGTAGATGAGTTAAAGCTAAAAAATCCCTTCAAATGTTATACTACTATGGTGTTCAGAATTATGTAGAGTATTAAGACTGTATCTGATCCATGTAATTTTCTGTGACTCATGACGACAGATGGTGTCAAAGTGATCACTATATGTCGCTTTAGCAACATGTTACTGAAGACACAATAACTGGCAATTAAATAAAATATGTTTCATCATTTTAAATATTTTTAAAATACTTTATTAATTTACAAATACCTAATACTTAATAAAATACTTAATTCTTAACAAAATACCTGATGGATTGGTCACTCCTCAAGTTCATTGTATCAAGAATTTGAAATTATTAGTTTTATTTATTAGGATATGGATCATACATCATTTTAAGCAAAAAATATTATTTGTCAGTGCGGTCGTTTATGAGTTAAACACCTTAACTTTTGGCGGGAAACTGAACTTCTCTAGACTTTTCATTCGCTTTGCATTAAGGCAATCAACCTTTGAAATGCAATGAAGGAAATTTCATCAAATTTTGTCAAAAGTCTATAGAAGATGAATACAATCATATTTTGAAAAGAAAAGTGAAGGTCAGTGTGCATCATGATGGATAAAACAACCTGAGGAGTGACCATCCTTAATATTTAACAAAATACTTTAAAACTCAACAGAATACTTAACAAATGGTACATGTAAAATTGAAGTGCATGGCATATATTAGTTCTGTCGTTTTTGCATAAAGTAACACAGATTTTGGTTTAAAAACAGGAAGTAAAAGATTTTAATGTTTTGTGGTGTAACTTTTTTTCATGTCTTGGTTCAAGCTTGACTGATGATATTGTTCCATGTGAGCTTCTTCCAAAATTGTTATCTAGCCACTCCAAAGTGAACAAAGTCCATAATTACAGTATTTAAATAGGTATTTCTCGCCAGTTCCTGCTTGGTCGCTAAAACTGATGAGAAAAATCAAACTGGCCTAATCAGAAAAAACATGCTCACTATAGACCATGAAATCGAGGTCACAGACATAATGTGGAGTTCGTAAAACGATTCCCCGTGCGCGAGATGTATGCTCTCTATATTTTTCAGTTATGGTGTACTTGTGCGTGAGAGAATTTCTCATATGGATATACTATTGATACTTTCAAATTTTGGCAATTATTTTTGTAATTTTCGAAATATAATCCAGACCACCTGTTTTAAGTGCCCACATCTCACTATTTTATAACGCCAAGTTTTCTTACATTCGACTTGATGAGTGCCCTGTGTTTGTCTATATGTTGTAGTTGTCCACTAGCTTAAGACACTATTGCTTTTGTCGGGCAAAGGATGACAGTGATTGTAAGAGCACTTTGCCAGTTTAATTGATGTTTGTTGACAATCCCGCACCCATGACCAAGAAAGACATGGATGCAGCGTTGCTCGACAATTAGCAAAGAATTCCGCTTAAACCGGTGCTAGGGGCCGTCTTGAACTTACTATGAGGTATGAGCAAAGCTCATTGTTGAAGGCCTCATGGTGACTTCAAGATGAAGAACAACAATAAAAGCGTTGTTCCTTTGCTTGTTTTTTACGATGTATTTGTAGAGACTTTGTCTCATGTGCATTTACTCTATATCCTTTTATTCACCATAAGTAATATGGACAACTGTCATGCACTACCAAATACCAACCCACATACCAAATATTATCGACCTACAACTAAGAGATACTAAGAATCTTAACAAGTTCAAAAGACCTTGAAATTCACATCACAGAAGAAAAAAATATGGTAATACTTAAGAGCAACCTAGTAACACATATTACTGCACTGCCACCTGCAGTTATTCAGAATCAGATCTAATATGAACAACATTACCATGTTTACTAGACCATTAAAATGAAGTCAATGTCAAAATTCATATGGCAGAAAGTCAGGTACTCGTCAAGAGCAACCTACATGCCAAATATTATTGTCGTATCTCTTACAGATATTGAGAAACTGGTCTATTCAGAAAAACTTTACCATGTTCACAAGACCATGAACCATGAAATTGGGGTCAAGGTCAAAAGCCATATGCCAGACTGATATTTACGAACTATGACCAAGCTTTATGCTAGATATCATTGACATATCATTTGCAGTTATTGAGAAACCGACTTAAGAAAAAACTTAACCTGGGCAATGGGTCGTGATATTGAGGTCATGGTCAAAAGCCATGTTGCAGACTGACATGTACTAAGCAAGACCAAGCTATATACCAAATATCGTTGACTTATCACTTATTTATTGAGAAATAAACTTATGCAAAAAACCTTAACCTGGGAACTAGGCCGTCAAATTGAGGTCAAGGTCAGGAGCCATAGAACAGACTGACATGAACTAACCAAGCCCAAGCTATATACCTAATATCATTGACATATCACTTGTAGTAATAAAGAAACAGATTTAAGAAAAAAACTTAACCTTGGAACTCGACCGTACAGTAGAGTTCAAGGTCAAAAGCCATATGCCAAACTGACATGTCCTAACCAAGACCAACGTATATACCAAATATCATAGACTTATCAATTGCGGTTTTTTTAGAAACAGAATCATGCAAAAAAAAACTCGACCTGGACACTTGACCATTAAATTGAGGTCAAGGTCAAAAGCCATATAGCAGACTGACATGTACTAACCAAAATCAAGCTTAATACTAAATATCATTGACATATCTCCTGTAGTTATGGAGAAACAAACTTAACCAAAAAACTCAACCTGGCGACTGGACCGTAAAATTGAGGTCAAAGTGAAAAGCCATATAGCAGACTGACATGTACTAACCAAGACCAAGCTATATACCAAATTTCATTGACATATCACTCGTAGTTATGGAGAAACAGACGTAAGCAAAATAACTCAACCTGGGCATTGGACCATGAAATTGAGGTCAAGGTTAAAAACCATATGGCAGACTGACATGTACTAACCAAGCCCAAGCTATCTACCAAATTTCTTTGACTAACAGCTTGTAGTTATTGAGGAACAGACTTGAGTCTCCCAGGAGCCTGTATCGCTCACCTTGTTTTCATTTGCCACAATCAAGCTAACATTGTAAATTATACAGTTGAACTTCAGTCTCTCCAACTTTGGTAGCTCAAACACAACCAATATCTATAACTGTATTCAAAGTCTGATTATGTTTTACTATATGTCATTGTTGGGCTTTTTTGATAAAAAAAACATTCTTGCTAAGGACCACTTTTGACACCAGTTTTGAAGTCGAGATATCATTTGGTAAATGGCGGTCAACGACAATTTAAACACCATAAAGTCGCAACATCAATATCTATTTGGAAACCAAATATGTAAGTCGGGCAATGTTGAATTTTCCCGCCTTTTTGGCGGCCGTTTTGAAAATGGCGGTCAATGAACAATTTTCAACACCGGTTTTGAAGTTGCAACATCAATATCTATTTGGAAACCAAATTTCATTGAAATCGGACAATGTTGAATTTTCCTGCCTTTTTGGTGGCCATTTTGAAAATGGCAATTAACGAACAATTTTTAACATCAGTCTTGAAGTTGCCACATCAATACCTATTTGGAAACCAAATTTCATTGAAATCGGACAATGTTGAATTTTCCCGTCTTTTTGGCGGCAATTTTGAAAATGACGGTCAATGAACAATTTTCAACACTGGTTTTGAAGTCGCAACATCAATATCAATTTGGAAATTAAATTTCATTGAAATCAGACAATGTTGAATTTTCCCGCCCTTTTTTGGCGGCCATTTTGAAAATGGAGGTCAACAAACTATTTTCAACGCCAGTTTTGAATTCCCAACAGCATGGCAAACATTTCTTCATTTTACACTTATCCTTTATCTTCTATGGTTTTGGAAATAAAAGACGAAAAATACAAAAATTTGAAAATTCGGTGAAAAAGGGGCAATAACCCCTACAAGGGGTTTTGGATTTTCTTCAAAATTTCAGGGTGGGTAGATCTTGAAATGCTGAACATTTTTGCAATTAAAAGTTGACCTCTATCTGTTATAGTTTTTCAAATAAGAAATTAAAAAATAAATATTAAAATTTTGAAAATTTTACGGGAAAAGGGCAATAACTTCAAAACGGGTTTTCAAATTTTCTTCAAAATTGCAGGGCAGATCTTGCAATGCTGGTCATTTTACCTCATGTCAGGTTTTTGATATCTGCATCGGTTTTCGAGTTTTTGGCCAAAAACTTCAATTTACCCCTATATTCTATTTTTAGTAACGACGGCCATGTTTTTTGACCTGCAGCCATGAAAATAACAAATTTGAAACTAGATACCCTAGTAATGATTCACGTAAAGTTTAGATGCATTTGGCTCAGTGGTTTCAGAGGAGAAGATTTTTGAAAGTGAGCTAACGACGGACGGACGGCCGGACGGACGACGGACGCAAAGTGATGGCAAAAGCTCACCCTGGCATAGCCAGGCGAGCTAAAAACTTGACTGCGAAATATAGGTCAAGGTCACATGGTTTTGTGATTTAATCCTTGGGCAAATAGAAAATAACTTTTCACAATAATCTTAGATTGGATAGTTCGGAATTTGGCCGTCAGTGAAAAAAGTGAACTTGATTACTTGATTACTCTTTATTCAGGCCTACCGTTGGGTGTGGGGTTTTCTCACCGTTCATTAAAGATCTTATAGTGGCTTTGAGTTGTTATTTCTCCCCTTTGGGTCGTTGTCTCTTTTACAAATTCCCCGTTTCCCTTCTTTTTTCTATAGTATGTGAAAAGAGAATTGGAAACCTCACTCAATCGACTTTTGACTAAAATTAAACTCAATATTCTTTAGAAAGATCCCTTCAAAGTGATACCTGACAGATCAGAAACTCATCCAGATAACCACCAATGGAATCAAAGTTTAACATTGGCTCCTATTAAATACATCGGCAAACGAATACCGAAGCAAGAACGAGCAAAGGGGAAATTCTTAAATCATAAATCCAAAATCACGGCAATTCACAACAACACGAATTGAGACAGTATGACAAAGACAAAACAAATAAACAAAAAAGAACAAGAACTTCGCAAAACTAAAGCACTAGCAGTGTGAACCCCTATAAAAACTGAGGTATCATCAGGTGCTCCGGAAGGGAAAGCATGATCTACTCCACGCGTGGCACCCGTCACACTGCTAGTGAAAAGTCCGGCTTTGTCACAGTCGGTGTTAGTCAGTCCGGTAACAAACTCTGGATCTACCCAAAGATATCTGTTCTCATTTATGAAAACGAAACATTGTAATGGTCTGTCAATTCGCGGTGACGACCTTAAAACTTCTGTAGTGACAATTGCAACAGTGACTGAACATACCCTTGATGTATAAGTTTTTGAGACAGTAATTTCGCTCTATTGACAAAATCGCTGTACAAACTACAGGCACGGCAATAGCGAATGAGTTGTGAAATGTACACGCCATATGCCGGAGAAGTGGGGATATTACTGCTCAAAAACGGGAAGTTCACTATTGGAAAGTCGAAATCATCACGCTTGTCGTAAAGTTTTGTTTTCAGACGTCCAGAGTTGTCAATGTAGAGGTACAGGTCCAGGTATGATGCTGATGATGGTGTATCAGTGGTCTCTTTAATTTCGAGTTCAACACCTGCAAGAATCTTCTCGAAATATCTTATAAAACTAATCCAGTCACAATGGTTTTCACATTGTATTTGACAATTCCACACCCAGCAAAAATGGCTACCAGTGATTAAAGGTTATGATGGATTTTTTTTCTGCTCGTTGAGAGTCTGTGAAATTAAAAGAAATTGAAATCTTTGGCAGTTTCAACAAGATGTTTTAAAAGTTTATTTAGAATATGACAATGAGATTTTTTTATCTTATTGTTTTTTTTTTACTTCTAAAATCAATACATGTATAATAATAATAAAAGTGTGAGGTGCACAACAAAGATTACTTTGACACTGGAGTGGCATCTGACAATGAGCTATTGTTGACCTCTAAAAATCAGAAAATAACTATTTCATACAGTACTCGATAATGGACATTTCCCGACAGTTAAAATGCAATCTTTCAGACTTATTTTCGATCTCTATATTCAGAAATACACGGTATGATATTTCAAGTAAAAGGTGCACAAACTGATAACATGTAATTATAAGTTCGGTTGGAATTTTTAATCATGACAAGTATTGTTTACTCGGTCGGATAATCTTTTAAACATTAAATACAAATGATATTGTAGTTTCTGCAGATGGCCATTTCGACACTTTGTTATTTTCAGCGCAGATCCAACCTAAACATTTGGAAGACCATTATCCGAAAAAGCTTAAAATCAGAACAAATCCTTTCGTAAAATAATATACAATTATGGTCCGCTGTTAAGGGAAACATCCAGATTTGTCAACCCGAGGAGAAAGTTGTTTCCCGAGGGCTCTGCCCGAGGGAAACCACCCCTCCAAGGGTTGACAAATCTGGATGTTTCACGTCAATAGAGGGCCATAATTGTTTTATTATATTTTAAACAGCCTCATTAATTCCAAATCAGGAGGTCGTATTATATGGTTTAAATCTCACAAAGAAGACGATATATAATCTGCAAGTGCTTTTTACAATCTACAGGGTTGTTTCTCTCTTTGAAGTCATATCCGGGTTGTTCAGCGGGAAACAATAGGGTTGTTCCCGCAGTGATATCATATCGAGGTTGTTTGCTAAAACATTCGAGTTATTTTGAAGTCACATGATTGCTTTCATCCAATTAAATATTCTCTTACTTAGTAAAATATAATGATATACAATTACGGCCCGCATAGGAGGTGGACATCAATAATTGTCAACCTGGAAAGTGTGTCTTCTCGAGGGCTTTAGCCCGATGGAAGACAACACTTTACGGGTTGACAATTATTGATGTCCACCGACTGTGAGGGTCGTAATCTGTTTATTATACCGACGTATTTCATATGCATTGCTTTTTTTAGCCTTCTCCTGATTGTGATTATAGTGTTTGCATAAACAATACTGACAACTTCTGTTGAAGCACTTAATTGATTAAAACTTCTGGTCAAGCGCGTAGGTGATCACGACAGGTGAGATTCAAAAGGGTTGTCGAGGGTGACAATTTTAATGTCCTATGTGACATTACGAATTGTCATAAGTCATGTGATCAAGAATTATCCAATAGAAAATTGTCTTAAAAAGTGAGGTATAATAATAATATTAAAGTATTAACGGTATAACTAAAGCATTTGATTTTTAAGATATTCTAAAGTTTAGTTGGAAGCTGGCTTACAAAACTGTCAATTGCAAATGAAGAATTGAACACATGACACAGATAAACGACCAGAGACAACGAATAATAATCCAAATCTGTCGACTCTGCTTCGACAAACTATACTAAAACTATCAGATTTACTCTCAACTGACGTAGTTAACGGACTGAGTATCAGGGACCTTTCGATTAACTGACTGAGTTTTCAATAATTCATGATTATCTTCATAAATATAAATCAGTGCATGGTTTTGTTAAGGCAGTGTGTACAACTTAGTCATATTTTTCATCGGGAAATTGTAAATGTGTGTTTCCTCTGGTATTTTTCTTATAAAACACTAAAAACTGAAGTTTGTTTACATCGGAAAAGGTCAAAATATAGTGTTGAGTAACACACTTTTCTAAAATGTGTTTAAATGGTGAAATGTTCAGAGAAAATGTTATCACGCTATTCAGACATTATTCACAATGACAATAACCAATCAGTTACCTAACAGATCTTTCAAAACATATACCTCACTGACCGTGTGACGGGTGCTGTGTGCAGAGCAGGGCATGCTTACCCTTCCGGAGCACCTGATGTCACTCTTGTTTTTTGAGAGTTCACACTGTTAGTGCTTGTATATGTAATGTATGTGTATTTTGTGGTCATGTGGTGTCTTTGGTCTTCCGTCTTTTGGTGTTCTTGCTTTTGCCTTGTCTCTGGACTTTGATTTGTGTAATTTTGTGCTTTGTTCCTTCGGTATTCTACTGCCGTTGTTTCACACACATTATTTTCCTATGACTTGCATGAATTATTAAAAAAAGCAAAATTTGACTGACATTTATGTTGATATTACGATAAATTATGTTTAACTGAATGTAACTTACTCCTATCAACGGACCCATCACCGCTGTAACCACATATAAAATAAAATTAACGGACAATTCACCCGACTAGCCGAATGACCAGTGTGATATTTAACAACAAATCACGAGAAAGGAATTTAAAAAGTCAAATTTTAAATGGAAGCGAGTAGTTTGATCGCTATTATAACTGATATAAACATTTTCTATAGGGAAACAAAAAGATATATATAATAAACATATGATTTGTTTGCTGAATGTATTATATAAAAATTGAAACTGTTCGAATTTTCTCTTCTTTTCACTTACCGTCTGAGGACAAGTATATAAATGCTATTCTCACAAATCCACAAAGAACAATTCCTCTATCCTTTATTGACTTTTAATTTCGGTCTTCTCTTGACTATACGGACCTGGTCAAAGATTGGCTAACCGCGGCCAACCTTATCTTGACAAGGTTCGTATAGTCATGAGCAGACCTCACGAAAAGTCAATAATTGTATACTGTTCACTTGCACTTAGACAGTCGAGATCGAATCCTCCCATGTGATGTCTATTCGCACCTAAAAGTGTCACAAGCACAACTCCGTCTGATTGTTAATTCTTGAGGGATGAAATTAACATAGGTCGAACAATTAACATAGGTTGAACAAATCTCTGACTAAGCAGCTTTTGGGACAGTGTTTTTGCTCTGTTCAAAAAATCACTGTACAAATACACGCTCGACAGTCGAAATTAAAATCCCGCTTGTCATAAAGCTTAGATTTCGAACGTCCATCTTCGTCAATATACAATAAAAGATCTAGGTACGAACCCTGAAGTAGGTGTTTCAGTTGTTTCTTAATATCAAGCTCATTGGTATAGATCTGATGTAAAAACGCCATAAATTCAGGATTGTTAAGAGAAAGTACGTCGTCTATGTAGCGGAAGCTGAAATTAAAGGACTTGGCTAAATGTTTTTGTTTTCTTTTAATAAGCTCTTGTAAAAACTTGGCCTCGTACGAGTAAAGGAAAAGGTCAGCTAAAAGCGGCGCGCAGTTAGTTCCTATAGGAATCCCTATTGTCTGTTGGAAAAAACGACCTCCGAATTCGACAAAAATATTGTCGATCAAAAATTCTAACATTTTGATTACGTCAGTCTCAGTGTACTTCTTGTTTGAATCAGTGTGGT
>MJUU01045042.1:34261-56579 GCA_002080025.1 Modiolus philippinarum
TGATGTACTAAATCTGCAATTAATGTTTTCAGTTTATTGTATGGCAGGGTTGTATAAAGAGTAGAAAAGTCAAAAGTTTGAATGCTATGGCAATGGGTAAGACTGGTTGAGGATAGCTGTTGAAGGAGATCTTTTGAATTTTTAAGAATCCACATTTGACTCACGCCGCTTGTGGAGTAAGCTTTATTACAGTAATTTTTCAGGTCATGTCTGACTGCGGCCAACAAAGTAGCGAGGAGCTTCGAAAGAGGTTTATTGGTGCATCTGGAAGACCCGGCAATGAATATCTGTTTATATGGATTCTTATGTAGTTTAGGTACCCAGTAGATGTAAGGGAGTGGATTGTTTTCATCATTGGTTTTTATGCCAAATGATGCTAATACTGAAGTGTGATGTTTTACAATCTCATCCCTCGATATTGTAGTAGGGGTATAAGTAGGGTTTCCAGAAAGTCTTTTAATGTCTCCTTCAAGGTCCATGGAGTGTTGATTTTTTTTTAGTCACTTAATTTTCCGAATCAATTTTTATAATTTTTATAAGGGTGAGAATATGGCCATTGAGTCTAAGTGGTTACAAAAAAGTTCTCCAAATGTGTTTCCATAGATTATATTACTGTGTTAAACAATATACACTCCTCGCTTCAAATAACAGTGTTAATAACTTGACAGAGGTGATAATTTCTTCACTTACGTCAAGTATCAACATATTGATTGATTTTTGAAAGATGGAACTCAAAGACAAGTCGAAAACTGAATTTAATTTTTCAAATCAAGGTGTTTCAGAAAAGAGTCAAGAGTACCTTGCAGAACAACAACGTCCCGTTAATTGTAAGGACGTACGATTACGTGAAAACACAAACGTCGTTAGATATAAAAGCAAACAGCTGCTTTTCTTTGAAGAGGCATTGGATAGACTTAATCACTGGATAATAGGTACTATCGAAAATTATGTGTGTAAAACAGCAAAAGACGTTAAGGTTTGTTTTATTTGTTATTTAATTATTCAATGTGTTTAATGGGCAAAATGTATTATCTTTATACGCATGTACTTCTTTAATTAAATGCGACAAAGATACTTTTTGCGAATAAAGGGAAACGATATGATAAAGTACCGGAATGTAAAAACCCGTAAAAACATTTTATTTTATAGATAGCGGTGAATGATCGAGTTTTCTGAATTTAATAAATCTTCTGGTCACTATAATAGCTTTTATATTGAGACAATTTATAATTTGTAGACAGAACAAGAGTGAACAATTTATATAATCTACTGACAGATAATCAGTAATATAGAAATAACCTTTTTGATAATTTATTCTTGTACAAACTGCATTTTTACATTTGAATTACTCATCTTTTTGAGATTTGATAACAATAATATATTTTATATGAAAATACCAGCTTAACTATCTAACAATATACCAGCAAAAGAAAACGGAAAAAGGCGAAAAACAACGACAACAGATACATTGAAGACAACTGATACATTGACGACAACTGATACATTGACGACAACAGATGCATTACATTAAAAGGATAAAAAGAATAAAACTCTACAGAAGCACTAATCTTGTGAACTTAATTACGCGAAATATATTATATTGGGGTGGTGTGATCTCGTTTCGTTGAACATTTTAGTCGTTGAATATTATGAAATAGAATTTCGACTAATTCAAATTTCTTTGAATCTTTCGTGATAAGTTCCGATTTCTAGAGTAAAACAGAGAATACCACTTTTTATACCCCCGACAAATAAAGTTAATCGCCCTTTCTGTCTGTCCGTCAGTTCGTCTGTCCATCTTGTTGTCCACAATTTTTGTTAGCGTAACTCCTCTTCAACTCTTTGAAGGATTTTGATTTTAAATCATTTGATGAGTTTTTATGAAAACTTAAAAAAAGAAGGACACTTTTTGCAGATATGCATTAAGGAATACAATATAATCCGACATCACGAAGGTAGATATTTTCTTTCGAAAAAGTTTACTTTGCAGAGACAACTCCTCTCAAACCAATTTAAAGTATTTCATGCAATTTTCCACAGGGAAGTTTAACTTTATGCAACTGTGCATAAAGAAATATAATTTTTTTCCGTCATCTGGCAGAAGAGAAACTAGCTTTTTATCATTGATTCTTTCTGTAAGGTTACCTAGTAATGCAGCTCCTTTTAAACCACTTGGAAGATTTTGGGGGAAAATTACATAAAGGAAGACGTACATGAAAGAGTGCAAAATTGTTTGAATCAACTTAAAGGAGATAAATTAACTTAATTTATATTTAAGACGTTGGTTCAGGGTATCTGATTGTGGTTTTTTTTACAGTAGCTTTATTTTGAAATACAATTTGTCTGATTCCTTTCTCTATCATAGTGGTCTTGTAAAAATAGTCTACCTGTATAGGGTTTTGTTTGTTTGTTTATCATTCTATAGAAAAAGGAAAGTTTGAATGCCCAAAAAAACTGGTTAAACTTACCAGTCTGTACGGAGTCCGACTGTTACTATTACCATCGTTGCTTGCGTTTTTCTTTTATCTTTAGTTCGTGTATTTGTTGTAGAGACTTAAGTTAATTGTGGCATTTGATTGAGATTTACAGGCATTGTGGGTGTTCCTTGTTCTTTTTCCATTTTTAAGTGTCATATATTGCACTACGGATCTTTAACAAGACGTTTGTCCTGGGACCAGTTGTAATCGATTCTAGTGGTAAATCAAAGTTTTGGACCTCAAGATCTATCTCACTCAACATTCAACATGAACAAATATGTTATTTCTTATCTAAATAGCACTCTTTTTAACTCGGCTGATTCCGTATCTCCAACGTTAATTAACTAGTGTAGGGTACCGGAATCAGCCGAATGACCTTTTTTTTTTGAAAAAAAATGTTTGAAGTAACAAATCTCTAACGAATTTATGGAATTTTTCTTTATTTATCAGAAAATAGCAGAATTGTCAAAACAGCAGGATGTCGTTATCCGGCAAATGCATTCCTCAAATGTGCTTGTCATCAACTCTTTTTCTGGAGAAATCCATGGACTAATGATGAGGTCAGAATCACTGGACAAAAGAACCAGAGAGATAAAGCTCGAAATAGAGCATGATAGAGACAGACTTCTTCAGCTGAGGAAACAGAGTAGTCATTGTAAGGAAATGGTTAATGACAACATCATCCAGAACAATACTCAGGTACATGTTTGTAACAATTTAAATGTCTCGAAGTAAAGTTGATAGGGCATGTCTCTCTTACCTGTTCATGTTAAATCAAATTTAGATTGGTTCTCACTCGGCTATTTTGACGCAGCTTTGTTCAATATTTATTAAGATAAATGTACCCCCTATATGGGTTCTGATAGAATCGCTTTAGTTCTGATAGGGCATAATCATATCACACACGTGTGAGTTGTTAGAAAACAATTGATAACTCCGAGTCGCCGTTTCAATTTTTTTCATTATTAGTTGTATAACTAATGTATCACTATTGTCCATGTGCGGATCGAGAAATTCGTAATTCATGTAACCTTGCGATGTCTTATTCATGTACCTAGAGGTATTGTGGGTAAAATATAGACGAGATAGAATGATTTGTATGGAATTAGGGTAATTATGTTGAGTGTTTTCACTCCTTTTTAGTCATTATTCTAATATGGCTTCCTGTATTAGCTTTGTAAATAGTCATGTTATAATACCAATATAACACTCTTAGCACATGCGCAAAAGATGCATAGTTTCTGTTGTATATTTTGAATCTATTTTTCATTTTAACTGTCAAAATGTACCATCCACCAACAAATTTTTAATTAAATTTGTTTCCGAAATTCATTATGGAATTTGTTTTCTACTTGAAAAGGCAATGTTCGGGACAAACTTTAATTTTCCTACTTGTGACGTCACAAATAAAATCGTAATGTCCGGTTCGTCAGCAGCGTTGGTTGGAAAGTTTGAATGGAGATTAAAAGGACTTGAGGCATTTTATACAGTTAAAATAGCAATTAAATCAAACAAAAGTAAGTTTTTATTGTATTTGTGGAAAGTTTTTTGTCAGCGAGTTTGTTTATCAAAATCAAAATGTTACGGAACCATTAGATAGTCGCTGCTCGCTTCGGGTAAAAAATGGGTGAAATTTCCATATTAGAATCGAAATAAATCATACCCGCCAAATACTATATTGTCATTATAACATGGGCTTTCGTTGTTTTTGCATATTTTACCCCTCGCTAACGCTCGGGATAAAATATTTGCAAAAACAACTCAAGCCCATGTTATAATGACAATATAGTATGGCGGCCATGTTTTATTTCTTAAATATTCGCTTGTTTATTTGTCAGGCTCAATGTTTTCTCCGGCTTTTGGAGTACAAATAATGCTTTGATACAATACTCTAGCGCTTGTTTTAATTACAAGCATTTTCTGGTGATATTTAACACAGGCTGTGTATCAGTTCAAAAGATTATCAACTGAAATATTTCAATCAGAATTTTTTATAGCCATATGAATTTTCTGTATGCAATTTCCATTTCACAATCGGACACCCGAACCTACGTCTTGTTGATGTTAAGCCGTGTGTTACGTTGAATTGGCTTTGTAGGTGTATGTTCGTTCGTCTGTCTGTCCGTGCGTCAAGCGGGTCGTTCCTACATTTGCATAGATGATGCGACTTTAATTTATGTCAATATAGGTCTCTTTGTTATACCATGCAATGTTCTTACAAAAAAATGAAATAATTCTATCAAAATTGATGAGGATCTGCAGAAAAATATATTTCCAAAATAATTTGATTCGAGAAACACAAAAGTTCTACTGATTGCATCGGTGAATGAGTGATGCAAAAAATCTTCAAAGTGGTATATCTAAGTACTAAATATCTTATCTTTTCAGATGTCTTTCTTGTGTCCTTCAAACAATCATATTGCCTCAAATTACATGTAATATTAGTGGGTTTGTCCTTTTCTTCTGTTCTTAGTGACATAAAAATACTGATTGTTCACTGTTAATAAAAACGCCATGTTTGTTTATTAATAAAACGAAAAATTCAAAATAGTGCATTAATTAGATCCAAAATGTCAGAATTCTACCTATTTATCTTAAAATGTTATACATTTATCATTTCTCCTAAAATAATCAAAAACCTTTTTAGTTTTAGTTTCAGTAATAATCCGGATTTCTCCATAACAGTATGTCCAGTATGAATCTGATTCCTACAAGAAATTAAGTTGGATCCAGAATCATCCTAGTACAAAGCAGGATATCTGAATTTCTCCTTGAATCAGGTATAAATCAGAATTCTAATTTGTCACAGTAGAAATTAGAATTCCAATTTGTACTTGAAGGATTCTTGATCCCACTGGATTCCAATTCATACTCGAAAATATTCATATACACATTAATTGTGCTGTTATGGTAAGATGAGGTATGTCTTCACTATCCCCCATGTTACGTATGTATGAATATAAGTTTTATTGTACTATGTTGCACATTTCGCGCCTTCGTTTGCAAGTAAAATTATCTTGAATCTTGAAATAAAGATTTAACAAGTTATCAGTTATGCCGGTCCTTTACTTCATGTTGACTTGCTTCCAAAATGTATTGTGACATGGATGTTTATCAGATTTTTCTCTTTTTTTTACTCAAGAGTATAATAACCTCAAACGTGATATGCAACCTCTACATCATAAGATGTATAAAACTTCTTATTGTCAGTCATGTTCTTGTAACTGACGTTAAGTTGAATCGATCACATAATGCAGCGTTGAATTATTTTTTGCCATTAGTAGTAGTCGAGTGGGAGTGTTTTTTGCCCACCAGTGAAACCTCTTGTTATATAAGCATTGGTGATGTTACCAAAGGTTGGGAGTGAATTTCCTGAAGAGTCTTCAAGTTTGTAACGACCCACAGAATTTACCTCTTCAGCATGTTTCTTTATCTTCAAGATTAAAGAATATAAATGCATTTACATACCACATCTTTTTTAGAAAGCTGTTGATAATTGATTTTTCGAACATTCGAAAGATCCACTTAATGTAGAAACAGCTTTTAAAAGACATATAGGAGAAATAACTTTAAAATTACACTAGAAGACAAACCAAAATCTTGCAAAGCAACAAACATTCCAAATACCATTGACTACAGTTAGTGTCGATAAACTCATCTAAGCTCAAAACTTAAATAAGGTAACTTATCCAAAGCATAATTGAAACATATCATTTTTATTGACAGCAATGAACACTAGCATTGTGGTCAGTGAAACATAGCAATTACTCAAATTTTATTCGCATTCTTGTAAAATGGACAGCAATTTGAGTAGCTCTGAAATAACGAATTAAGCATATTATCGTTTTGGATTCAGTCAACAAATTACCAAACCAGATTCAAGAAGTCATTTTTATTAACAGGATATCGTTACAACTAATTTATTTAGTGGGATATCCGATTTTGCACAGCTGGTCTGTACCTTCATTTTCGCGGATAAAAGAGCACGGAGAGGTTATAATTGAAGTCGGCAAGGTTAGGGATGAGGTTTGCACTTAATGCCGACCCATTTTTCTATATATTAACACGATTTTAATTAGTAAAAATAAGAAAAACGAGTAATTTCGTGAAAATCTGTAAGAATTTACATGAACAAAAAGTAGCAGGTTACATGAATTACAAATTTCTCGATTCGCACATGGACAATAGTGTGTATTATTACTTAAAAAAGTTTTTAATTCTAAACTGAAATGAATTTCAAAATGAATACCGATATAAGAAACAATCAAAATGAATTAATCCAGAATACACGACAATGTAAGGATTAAATCATACATGACGAGGACGGAACAAATAGAATAAAAACGCCACAAAAATACAGCATCAACAGTATGAACCCTTAAACAGGAATGTCACCAAATGCTCCGGATAGGTAAGTCTGACCTGCTCCACATTTGGCACCCATCACGCTACTATGTAACGTCTTATCCGGTGTATGATGATCCAGTAAAAACTTTGGATCTATTGAAATATATCAACTATGTAAGTGTTTTGATAATCAAAACGTCGATTAATGTTGTAGGGACTGAAATTTTGCCGTGACTCGTTTTTACGAATATAGGAATACTTTATTTTTCTAAACAAATTGTACAGAGAACATAAAAGAGATATAGTGGTACAGTGGGACTTGGTACAGTGCCGGTACCAAGTCCGGCTATCCCAAGTTCCTATCCTTATCCATGTTCGTCTTTTGTCATTTTATTGTTTTTCTTCTGCAGTTCCCTGGTTGATTGTGACATGTGATTGTAATGTTCGGCCATTGTAAGTGTTTCCTGTTATCTTCTCTTCATTAATACAAATACAGTCGATATAGGCATGTGTGAACAAATATATATATAAACACTTAAATTAAACAGATTTAACAGTTTAACCTGGAGGTACGACCTTTTTAAATATTATTTTCATAAATTTACATACATTTTCAAGAACTGCTTCATCACGGGTGTTCATTTAAGAATTAAACTAAACTGTATTAACATTTGAATGACAGTATTTTGAAGTCCATTCTTTACTGGACAATTATTGTATGAATACCCTATGTTTTCTCCATCTATATTTGAACTATAAGCAAATATACCTGAATTTAAAAAAAAAGCAGATGGCCCAATGACTTTTGAGTCAAAGAAACAAACGTACATCTAAAAAAGACCCCAATTTCTTTATTATATTTCATCAGCTGATTTATATGATTTCAAAAGATTTAAAGTCACACGTTAAAGTAAAATATTAATATAATATAAAGCATGTATCACTCAAGTTAAGTGGAAAGAAATGCAGGCCTCTTTGACATACCGTTTTCCAAAGTCCTTCAAATAATATTTAATTTAAGACAAATCTTTCAATAACGTTTTTTATCTCCACCAAAGACAGTTTGACACCTAATAAAAAATCGTTGATGTAACATTTTGAACTATAACTCAGTATTTGGCCTGATTAATGGACAACGACCTTTGTTCCTTTAGATTATGCCCCGCCCAAAAATGTGGCAGGGGTATATAGTGTTACTCTTGTCCGTCCTTCCGTCCGTATGTCAGTACGACCGTTTAAGTTTTGCGCTAAGGTATATTTCTCAGAAACTGTCAGAGGTAGAACAATAATAGTAGACCAGTAGGTAGATATTTGATAGTACTACATAGTACAACAGAGTTCAATAGTCAATAGGTAGTTTGACTCTTTGCTTGAACGACACTGGTTATGTTTTGTGTTAAAGTCATTGCTCAACAACTACACACTGTAGGATAACGATGCTTTATCTAATTAATTGTCTAGATGTGGGTATGAATCCGAAGCTTTCTACAATCTTCCCAGAACAACAAATGGTTGACTTCAAACAACCAAACAGTTTACAGGATTTGTTGGTACGGGCAGAGTTATCGAAGTATGACAATATTGTTGGTACGGGCAGAGTTATCGAAGTATGACAATATTGTTGGTACGGGCAGAGTAGTCGAAGTATGACAATATTGTTGGTACGGGCAGAGTTATCGAAGTATGACAATATTGTTCGTACGGGCAGAGTTATCGAAGTATGACAATGTTGTTGGTATGGGCAGAGTTATCGAAGTATGACAATATTGTTGGTACGGGTAGAGTTATCGAAGTATGATAATATTGTTGGGACGGGCAGAGTTATCGAAGTATGACAATATTGTTGGTACGGGCAGAGTTATCGAAGTATGACAATATTACAGGTGAAAGTCGTTCCTGTGGAGACAAACGTTGCAAATGTTTTAAACATATGCAATGTAAAATGGATAACAGGAAACACCTACATTGGCTGAACATTATAATTACATACCACAATCTGCTATGGAACTACACATGAACAACACGAATAAGACAAAAGACAAACGTAGACAAAAATAGGAACTAAGGACAGCCGGACTTGGTACCGGCACTAGCAAAAGCCAGCGCTCGGGTTAAACCGATTTATGGGTACCCAAACCTCCCCTTTATCTGTCCCGTTTCCCTATAGTATCATAAACATACGAATAAAATCCAAAACAGGTAGACCACTAACTCCATGACCACAATCTTGAAGGGAAAGAAAAAACCTCGTCCACATACACCAGTAGAGTGTACCTTTTATAAAAAGAAAAAAATACAAAGCAAACAGAAAAAATGATACGCCATATATATTTGCAGTTAATTCTTGAAATATGTCAGATAAGAGATGAAATCGAGTCAATAAAAATTAGATTCCATAAAGAATTTGCAGCATCAGATGAGAGACGTAGAATTTCAATGGATGGTACCAGATATAGGTTACTGACTTCAAACAGTTACACAAAAAATGCATTTACAGTTTGGAAAAAGGCAGTACTAATAGCACTCTCTAGGACAACAAGTAGATTAACAGGAAAGCTTGAGGAAGTGAAACAATACTGGCGACATGAAATGGTACGTTTATGGCATAAAATAATTTGCGTGACTTACTTTATCCTCTGTATATATTTTAGTTATGTTGTTTTTGTTCTTGAGATAATTGTTCACATTGATATACTATCTCATTCAATTTTTTTATATCTAATTGTATTTTTTGTCATTTCAAAATGTTATGCAGACCATCTGTTTATACTCTCCACATCTCACTGTTTATGATGGCAAGTTACTTGATGAGTGCTATGTGTTTGTCTATATGTTGTAAAAGCTCACTAGCTTCAGGCAATTGGTGACAGTTATTGTAAAAACAAGTTTAACGACGCCGCACCCATGGGGTCAAAAAGTACAAATGTAGCGTTGTTCGACAGTTAGCAATACATTCCATTAAATGTTAGGTGCAGTCTTAAAATTGCAATGAGTTTTGAACAAAGCTCATCGTTAAAGGCCTCATGGTGACTTTCATCTTGAAGTGACTTCAAGATGAAAAACAACAATAAATGTGTTGTTTGATTGCTTGGTTCTACCATGTTTTTTGTACATACATGTACTTTGTTTAATGTTTATTTACTCTTTATCCCTTTATTGTTTATTACTTTAAACTAGTTTATTGTCAAACAAGTACAACACAATGGATAGGACGTTTTGATAATAGGACGTCTTTTTCAATACAAATACAAATACAAATAAACAATATATTGCGTGAACATATCATTGCAATATTTCTATTTGTCGGAAGTATTTGATGTGTTTGTCGATGTTCCTTAAAATCTCATTAATATTGCGTCTTCGTTGTTCCAGCAATTCAAGCAGCTCGACCACTTATAGCTCATCATATTTTGAAAATTCATTTTCATACACCACTTTTTATTTCATTACAGTTGAATAAATGAGGATTCATAGGTAAAACATTAAAGATTGTCTTCAAATCATAAGAAATGGTTATTTTGATGTTGACAGGCGCAATTTGCCATTGACTTGTTTACATTAGACTAGATCTAACTTCAAGTTTTATTATATTTACCATAGGACTTCGCTTTTTCCTATTTTCGGTTTTTACTGTTGGCACAATTTCTCAAATGACAGGTGTTGCAGGTGTAGAAGCTTACCCTGTGTACGCGACTAGTCCCATAAGAAGAGTCTGATAAGAAGCAGGTGATGCTTACTCTGCCGATGCACTTGAGATCACCCATGGTTTTTTATTAGGTCAGTGTTATTCATATTTGTATATGTGTGCGTCTTCATTTCCTCTTTCTGTGCCGTGCTTATGTTATGTCTTTGTTTATTTGTTTTGTTTCCGATGTTGCCATTGTTCTTGGATTGTTCGTTGTAGACTGACGGTTCGTTTCTTACCTTTCTTTGTGTTTCCGGTAATGCCATTGTCCTTTGATTGTTATCTAAGACTGAAGGTTTGGTACCTCAATTCGCTTATGGTTCATACTAACATATTCACGTTAAGTATCCTCGGAGTTGAGTTGCATGCAAAACTTAATTTTACGACAATTTCGGTATTCAATATTGCAAAGCTACATATCATATGCCTCTGCTTGTTGACTTTTAAAAGCCATTCGACAAGTATTTACTAGATACTACCCCAAAACTCCAACACTTCTGAAAAATTGAAATACAAGTTAAGCACCATGTTTGATTTTGGTGATACGTTTAAGTCCTTTAGATAATATATGCAATGTTTTAGCTCTTTTGAGTAGATTTTTTATCCTAAGGTGGTCGTGTCAGATAGAATTTTCTGATATTTTATGACTTACGCTTTTTTATTAGAGCATACAAAAAATAAAGTAAGAATTGGGGGTCACTGGTTATATAAGCATGAGATATACTTGCCTTTGATTTTTATTTAAAAAAAATGGGGGTCACCAAACTTATTTTTGAATAAATTGCGACAAACTTTTTTTTTTCCTATTATTTCTTAACAAATTATAGGAGTCTGATTTGCATAGTTACGCCTTTACTCCCACAGTGAATTCCATTTATTTTTAGATACGGAAGAATGATGCGCAGTTTTAGACTCCCGTACTACTTTTAAAGGTTTTGATTTTATCTGCAGAATTAAAATTTACTTCATTTCTATAATTTTTAGTTATATATAAAATGAATCATGTGGCATGAAAATAAATATGCTAGGCCAGCTTGTACTGTGATATAGGCTTGTCTAACATGAAAATTTACTTAGCGATATATAGAAATCTGCTGTTTAATAAAAAATTCTAACCACTTAAAAATTCTACGGATTCATTCCGCGTATGGCACTCGATGGATGACCCTAGTACTGGTTTTGGCTTCCTATTTCGATATTTTTTGGACTGCTTTTGGTTTATGGCCTTCCATATTATTTGATTCTAATGCTGCTGATGAGAGGTTACTCGTTGAGAGGTTATGCGTACAGCATAACTAAATTTACTGTTTTTCTGTTTTAATGCATCTTTGGTACTTTTTAAGACATATTGATAAAAGTTATTGATTTTCAGAGCTATAAATATTTTTTGCTCACCTGACTATGCCAGGGTGAGCTATTGCCATCACTTCCGTCCGTCGTCCCTCCGTCGTTAGATCACTTTCAAAAATCTTCTCCTCTGAAACCACTGGATCAAATGAAACCAAACTTTATCTGAATCATTACTAGGGTATCTAGTTTCAAATTTGTTATTTTGTATGTCTTAGGTCAAACAGCATGGCTGCCGTTACTAAAAATAGAACATAGGGGTAAATTACAGTTTTTGGCAAATAACTCAAAAACCGTTACAGATATCAAAAATCTGACATAGCAGTAGAAATGATCAGCATGAGAAGAACTACCCATGCTGAAATTTTGAAGAAAATCTGATGACCCGTCTAAGAGTTATTGCCCTTTTTCCGTAAAATTTTCAAAATTTTGATGTTTTTTTTATTATTATTAAACTATAACAGATAGAGCTTAAGTTTAAATTGCCATAATGTTCAGCATGTTAAGATCTACCCACATGGATATTTTGAAGAAAATCCAAGTACCTATATATGAGTTGTGGCCCTTTATTGGTCAAATTTTTCGTGATTTTTTACTTTTTGTCCTATATTTCAAAAACGCTTAGGATGGAGGTCAAGTTTAAATTGCAAAAATGTTCAGCATGTTAAGGACTTTATTTTATTGAACACATTCACGTTTTGCCCACTGAATGGATTTGAACCAAACTTGGCATAAATGATGCTTATGAGGTGCTGACCAAGTGTTGTTACTTTGGTGCCGATCCATCATCCAACATGGCCGCCAGCGGGGTTCGTAATTTTAACATTGGACCCTTTGGGAAAATGCATACAAAGAACTTCTACTTTAGAACCACTGAATGGATTTGAACTAAACTTGGCATGAATGATGTTTATGAGTGCTGACCAAGTGTTATTACTTTGGTGCCAATCTGTCATCTTACATGACCGACAGCATTGGACCCTATGGGAAATGCACACAAATATCTTCTAGAGAACTGTGGAATGGATTTAAATCAAACATGACATGAATGATGCCTGCCAGGTGCTAACCAAGTGTCACCAGCTGTGAACTTAATTTAACAGAAGATCTTCTTCTAGAGAACTGCTTAATAGATTTAATCCAAACTTTGCTTATGAGAAGCTGACCAAGTGTTGTTACTTCAGTTCTGATCCATCGTCCAACATGGCTGCCAGCAATGAATTGGATCCTAAGGGGAAATGCATACAAAGATATCACGGAAAACCATTGAATGGATTCAATTTAAACATTGCATAAATGAAACTTGTGAGATTTTGACCAAGCTCGTTACTTTGGTGCTGATCCGTCTTCCGACATGGCCACTAGTAGCAAAACTTAGTGTAACATTGGACCCAGTGGGAAATGCATAAAAAGATCAACTCTACTGAAACTGCTTGAACAATTTCAGTAGAATTTTGATATGATAGTCCTTATGTGACTCTCTTCAAAGTTTTATGTTAAATAGCTGCATGCAGGGAACGTAGATTAACATAGGCCCCTTAAGTTTGGAAACTGCATTCAAAAATCTAGGACAATTTTAATTAAATTTTATAAAAAGTTTATGATTTTTCTCTTTTCACCAAAGATGGACCACCAATTAAGAATTATAGTGTTGCAGGACCCAGGTGAGCGATACAACCTCTTGTTTTTATTCTGCATACCATGTTGCACCTTATAATTTTGTATATAATTATTATCCTGAAAGAAAGTGACAAAGGTGCCACCATATATCTCTCATTATATTTCAGGATGTGATAGGAAGAAAAATGGACGAAAATTTAGAAACATCAAACCGTAAAATAAGTCTCCTTGACGACTTTGTCAAACGTCGCATTCAAGATCTTACTAAAAAGGTGACCAAAATTGAACTCTCGGTAAATACAGACACTGGTAACAATGAAGAGTTTAGGAAGGTAAATAAACCAGATACCAAAGTTACTATAAATTTAATTTCTACATATGGCCATGTCGACAACTTATGTCTTTTCAGTGCAAATAGAATCAAAACATTTGAAACCCAGAAATGAAAAGCTGATAGAGAACAAATAATCGAAAGAATCTAAATTGAAACCTAACCCAGGACAGGGCTTTGCATGAGTTTTCAACAAAATGTTCTAGATATTGTTAGTTTAAAATAAAATCGGGTTTCGAGCCAGAACTAAAGTACTGGAATCGTAAAATTTTAAAAGTTTCATTCAATGGATTTTTATTAATAGCTAATTACTAAAAGCAGTTTAAAACCTTGAAATTTTGGTAATTTATATCTCAAAGATCCGACATATCGAAAATTAAATAAAAATAATATTGCAACAATGTATCTTTCTATAAGTTTATAATAAATAGTAGATGTGCTTTATATTTTATCTTATAACAAAATACCGAAGTTACTGTAAACTTAATTTCTGCATATGCGCATTTTGACAATTTATATCTCATAAGTGCAGATAAAACCAATTCATTTGGAAGTCAATTAACCGAAAACGTGTAAAAGCTGATAGAGAACAAATAACCAAAATAAAAATAAAACCTAAATTATAAAATGGAGTTGCTAAAATGGTGATATATCTATATGTACTTGCATTGTGTCAAATTGTCATTAACTTTTATGTCAGGAAACAAAGGGATATAAATGATGAAATTCACCGACAAAAGTATCTTAGTACGAATTACAAAAGTTTATTCATTGTTACAGGTTTGAAATAACTAAATACCGAAGTTACTGTGAATTTAATTTCTGCATATGCGCATTTCGACAAATTATGTCTCTTCAGTGCAGATAAAATCTAAATGTTTGGAAGATCATCAACTCAAAGATGTTTAAAAACTGATAGAGAACAAATAACCAATAAGATCTAAATGTAAAGCCAAAATCAGCTAAGGACAGAGCTTTGCATGAGGGAGATACTCCTTAGTTTTCAACAAAATTTACAAAAATTTAGATATTGTAAGTTTCCAAATAGAATCGGCTTTCGGGTCAGCACCGAAGTACTGACTACTGGGCTGGTGAATACCCTCGGGGACTAACAGTCCACCAGCAGTGGCATCGACCCAGTGGTAACAAATAACTAAATACCGAAGTTACTGTGAATTTGATTTCTGTGTTTTGAAATGTTAGGGTTTATCTTTATAGTTATTGGCTTTGATAGTATTCAGATTTTAATTTTTAACAGAACACAGTCTATCCATTTATACAATAATAGAAGAAAGAAATTATAAAGTTATTTATTTTGCCCTAGTTTTCTAGTAATCATATATTTGTATTTTACAGGGAACGAGAAATGGGATGAACATGAATAGGGCACAATCAAAACGTCTACAGCAAATAACGAAGGAATTATCTCAAGGGATAAAAGAAATAGATGAAACCCTTAACACCTTACAACATGAAATTGAAAGTCAATATACAAATTTTCTTCAAGAAGTCAAAGTAAACAATGAACATTTGAATAAAAAGATACATGATCTATCCAGAAAAATAAAACTACTTTCGCTCCACCTAGGTCATACTGAATAGGAAGCATTGACAGTCTTTTGTCTGTACAGAATATTTTTTACAGTCACTAATAAACATTATTCTTCATCGGGGTGCATGCACTGTATTATTTATTTTCGAATATTTCAAATCCGTCCAATAATATATAATGTACATTTTTAATGAATGTTCTTGCTGTAATGGAATTATAGCAGTGAAAATGGATTAATTTCTTTTTGATATAGAAAATAATATTTCCCCCATTCACTGTAAATTTTGTAGAAGGTATTATACAGGATGGTAAGGTAGCTGACGTTGAAATAGTCCTCCGTATCCATTATTGTTTTCGCAATTGTATTTCTTTATTTTTTCGTATTTCAAGCTTTTTTAAAGCCATTCAGCAATCCTTCCCGGATTCGTACTACGATGTTTTGTAGAGCAAGTCTGTATTGTATGAGCAATCTTTGTCAAGGACCTTTTGTACATCATTCCTGTAAAGTTTGGTTGAATTTGCTTCAGTGATTTCAGAGGAGCAGATGAACATGTGATTTTTCGCATTGGGTCCAATGTTCCACGCCGGTAGCCATGTTTTTTGTCGGATCAGAACAAACAAATTGGGCAATCTTAGATGTAAAACAATGGATAACAGGAAACACCTACAATGGCTGAAAACTATAATTACATGCCACAATCTGCTATGGAACTACACATGAAGAACACAAATAAGACAAAAGACAAACGTAGACAACGATAGGAACTCGGGACATTCGGACTTGGTACCGGCACTAGCAAAAGCCTCCGGTAGGGTTAGACCTACCCTTTATCTGTCCCGTTTCCCTATAGTATAATAAACATACGAATAAAACCCAATACAGGTAGACTACTAACTCAATGACCACAATCTTGAAAGGAAAGAAAAAACAATACCTAATTTTGAAAGATGGGTCAAGGGGTGCTCGCCGCTAAACTGCCGGCTAGCTCAAGGAGCCTAGTCTGCTGGTAGAACACTGTCGCATTACGGAAGAAAAATCAAACTCAAAACTCCCCGAGGGTTTGGTGAAGAATCATCATAAGTTTCAGTAGGCTAAAATGTATGACAAACGCGATGACTTCACTTTTCCAATAGTCAACTTCCCTTTTCTTTTTAACAACATTCCAAAAGCACCAGCATATGGAGTTTACATCTCACAACTCATTCGCTACTCAAGGGCTTGTTGTCGTCACAGTGACTTCCTTGATAGAGCCCAGTTGCTTACAAATAGACTACTTAAGCAATATTACGTTACCAAAAACTTAAAGTCATCATTACAGAAGTTTTACGGCCGACATCACGATCTTGTGGATCGTTACGGGATATCTGTTTCCCAGATGACAACAGATGTGTCCCTCTAACATCACGATCTTGTGGATCGTTACGGGATATCTGTTTCCAAGATGAAACAGATCTTTCCCTCTACAACTAAAGTTTGTTTTTCCTCTATCGGATTTGACTTTACTACCGGAGTTGACATGTTCAACACGGCGGGTGTCTTATAAGAAGCAGGAGATGCTTACTCTACTGGTACACCTGATCTCACCCATGGTTTTTATTGGGTCCATGTTGTTCATCCGTAAGTTTGTCTTCGTTTTTCTTTTTTGTCCCGTACACAAGCGGTGTCCTTGTTTCATTGTGTTTCCGATGTTGCCTTTGTCCATGGATTGTTCGTTCTTTTGATTGACGGTTCGGTTCTCACTTACTTTAGTTAAGGACCTTTAGTACATAATTCCTGTAAAGTTTGGTTGAATTTGCTTCAGAAGATGAAAATGTGATTTTCAAATAGTTCCAATATGTTAAATTATGTTCCGTGCTGGCGGCCATTTTTTTATCAGATCGGAACAAAATGAGCAATCATTGTTAAGGACCTTTAGTAGTACATCATTCCTGTAAAGTTTGGTTGAATTTGCTTCAGCCGTGTTAGAGCAGAAGATGAAACAATGGCAGTAGAATACCGAAGGAACAAAGCACAAGATTNCACAAATCAAAGTCCAGAGACAAGGCAAAAGCAAGAACACCAAAAGACGGAAGACCAAAGACACCACATGCCCACAAAACACACGTACATTACATATACAACACAAAAAACTAAAGCACTTACAGTGTGAACTCTCAATAATCAAGAGTGACATCAGGTGCTCCCGAAGGGTAAGCATGTCCTGCCCTGTATACAGCACCCGTCACACGGTCAGTGAGGCAAATGTTTTGAAAGATCTATTTGGTTACTGATTGGTCATTGCCATTCTCTAACCCTGAGACAAAACCAATTGAGAACTATGTGATTTTCCCATAGGGTCCAATGTTGGACTATGTTCCGTGCTGGCGGCCATGTTTTTTATCGGATTGGAATGAAATGAGCAATCTCTGTTAATGACCTTTAGTACATCTTTCCTGTAAAGTTTGGTTAAAGGAGCTGATGAAAATGTGATTCCTCCCATAGGGTCCAATGTTAAACCTAAGTTTCGAGGTGGATCCCATGTTTTTTATCGGATCGGATGAAATGACCAATCTTTGAAAAGGACCTTCCATACACAATTCATGTAAAGTTAGTTGAATTTGCTTCAATGGTTTCAAAGGAGAAGATAAAGATGTGATTTTCCCATAAGTAGGTCCAATGTTAAACTATGTTATGATCCGTGCTGGCAGTCATGTTTTTTTTTTTTGATCGGAAAGGAAATAGCAATCTTTGTTAAGTACCTATAGTACATCATTCCTGTAAAGTTTGGTTGAATTTGCTTCAATGGTTTCAGAGGTATTGATGAAAATGTTATTTTTTTCTGAAAGGCTCCAATGTTAAACCTAAGTGGTTTCAGAGAAGAAGTTGAAAATGTGAAAAGTAAACGGACGACGGACGGACGACAGACGACGGACGCCAAGTGATGGCAATAGCTCACACTGACTCATTGGGTCAGTCGAGCTAAAAAGGACACAAAAATTTCAGTTTCGTTATTTTTTAAGAGTGTTCTATATAACTTAATTGAACGGTTTATTCTGACTTGAAATCATAAATTTAAGAATCATGCTCTTCAAAGACGTAAGAAAAAAAAATAAGTTAATAAGCCAATTTCTAAAAAGGTATAGAAAGAATACTTAAGATATCTTCAGGGTATTAGCTACCTATTAAAGAATTTTGTTAAGTTTTCTGTGTAAGCACATGGTTGTTTTATTTTTGAAAAACTGAGATATAAGTTGGGGTCTGTTTAAGCTGAAAAACTGAAATTGAAAACTTAAGGATTGAAATGATAAGGAAAAAGACTCAACTTTAAAAATCTACTATAGATTTTGTCCGTAAGTTCGGTTGTAAAATACTTTGCATGTGTTTGGAAATTGCTACATTGTTTGCACATAAAAAATAGGGGGTCACCGGTTTGTGGCGTATGTCTGACGTGTTTGGTCAAGTACTACATGGGGCTTACTCGAGGAAATAATTTAAGTATTTAATCAGTTGGTCTTAACATTTCTGTATTTGTTATAATGACCGCAGTTGAATGTGATTATGAGAATGTCAGTCGCTCTTTTTTCTGTGTGATCTTCAAAAATTTAATGAAGGTAAAATATGCATTTATGAATTAACTAAATAAAAATAATGTTTCTACTCCAATCTTTGCCATCTTCTATCCTTTTACATTAATATAGAAAAGATAACAGGAAACACTTACAATGGCCAAAACCACCATCCACCAGGGACCCGCACATGAAAAACAATGACAAAAGACAAACATGTTCAACACGATAGGAACTGTTTTGCAATACATTACTGCCCTACATTTTTGATAGTACATATTTCCATTACGTCGGTTCTTATGTGTTTTGATTTGATCTGAACTGAAGAGACATAAGTTGTCGAAATGCACATATACAGAAACTAAATTGACAGTAACTTCGGTATTATGTTATTCATTACCACTGGGCCGAAGCCTCTGCCGGTGGACTGTTAGTCCTCGTGAGTTTTCACAAACCAGTACTGTGGTGCTAGTCCGAAAAAGATGTTATTTGGAATCCTACAATATCAAATTTAGCTAAATTGTTGGTAAAAAGTAAGGAGTATCTCTTTCTCGCATAGCTCTGTCCTAAGCTGATTTTGGCTTAACTATATTTGGATCCTATTGTTAATTTGTTCTCTGTCAGTTTTTACTAATATTTCGGTATATGGAATTCCGAATGTTTTGATTTGATCTGCACTGAAGAAACATAAGTTGTCAAAATGGGCATACGAAGAAACTAAATTGGCAGTAACTTCGGTATTTTGTTATTGTTAGTTAGTACAACATAACAATACTAAACATATATGTTTAAGGAGTATACATTTGTTATAGTATGGTCGTTAAGGTTACGTATTTTTATCTTAGTCTACAGTCATCTACTAACCAATACTAATTCATATTTTTATACTAACAGTAACGAGGCCGGGATATGGTACCGTTATTTTATAATTTTCTTCAAAGTAACAAATGTACAGATTTCAATAAAACAACCAAATTAAAAATAATAAAGAATAAATGTTGCACATCAAGAATTGAATATTTCAACACGCGTTTGTTGGCATGTTTTGTGGCGTATGTCTGGCGTTTTTTTTTTTTTTTTTTTTTTTTTTTTTTTTGNTAAGCAAATGCTTATTTATCAAATTTTAACTACTAACTACTTAGAAATACTGAAGCTTCATTCCGTGTATGGCTCTCGGTAGATGTCCTTGGTACTGGATTTGACTTCCCATTTCGATATTTTTGGTGATGAGTTCTTCTTTTTGACTACTTCTGGATTATGGCTTTCCATATTATGTGATTTTAATGCTGTTGGTGCGAGGTTACTCCTTAAATCACGTGTACAGCATAACGAAATTTATTGTTTCTATGCAACTTCGGTATTTTTCGTATTATAAAATTTATTGATTTTCATAAAATATTCCGTCAAAGTTTATCCAAAATATAATACATTTTCTGTTGAATAATTTTGAATCAACATGTTTTTCTTGCCAATTTGAAATATTCTTGTGTGCATAAAGGGTATATTTTAACATTTAATCCCTTATCAAATATAGTGCATTTTGAATATAAATCTAATTTTGAAGTGTTCAGTTGACAGTGACGGAATGTTTTCAACTAAAGCTTCAGGCGATGAAAGAGACTATTTGAAAAGTATAAAATATAAGCAATTCACAGCTTTTAAACGACATACATGTTTTTAGCCTGTGAATAATTAAATATATACAGTGTATAGTAAATATTTATAAACAATCATATTGCTAATATTTGAAATTAATTATAAGGATCTACTTTATACATATACAGTAATACAACGTCCAAGTATAACTGGATTTTGGATTTCTTACATAATGAATGTTGAAATATTATATTTAATGGTATAATAAACTTCCGTAAACTACATGTAGTATTATTTTCTGGAAGACATTGATTACTTTCGAAAAAAATATATCTTACATTTCCACGAAAAAACTTTTCTTATAAGGAAAAGAAATGAATAATTTTTGTGAAATATATTCCACAATGTACTACGGAACGAAAAAAAAATATTTACATAAGCATCACTTGATTGATAAATTATAATTTTTACGAAATCAAGACATTCCACTAGCTTAAGACACTAGTGCTTTTGTCAGGAAACAGAAGACAGTGATTGTAAGAGCACTTTGCCAGTTTAATTAATGAATGTTTACTATCCCGCATCCATAACCAGAAAAGACATGGATGTAGTGCTGATCGACATTTAGCAAAGAATTCCGCTCAAACCGGTGCTAGGGCCGTCTTTGACTTACTATAAGGTATGAGCAAAACTCATTGTTGAAGGCCTCATGGGGACTTCAAGATGAGGAACAACAATAAAAGCGTTGTTACTTTGCTTGGTTCTACCATGTACCTGTAGAGACTTTGTCTAATGTACATTTACTCCATATCTATTCATTTTTTATTCCAATTGAAATGGTCAGATATAAAACACATGCCATTGAAAAAAATAAAAAGTATAACAGGAAACACCTTCAATGACCAAAAACACAGATACATGTCACAAATGCACCATTGGGTTGGTATTTATCTATGGTCAAAGCGAAATACACACTAGAACATTACATTAACATTCAAACTGTTTATCTTATTTTATGCAATGTGCCATTACAATATTAAGGAATTAGCATTATCTGTTACACTGTGTTATTTTTGAAGTATTATATTAAAAGTATTTCTTCCCCTACACACATAATTATTTGCACATGGAATTAAGAGTACAAAAATTGTCAAATATTTCATATCTTGAAAATTATATTTACACAGTCATACTTGCATATGGTTTTGATCATTAATCCTGCTTATCAATATGTTTGAAAATATTACTAAATACTAAAAAAAAGTCATGTGATTTCAGACACGATCTTTAATTAACCATTCTTTGTTTGTTTTCAGATTAACACTGTCTGACATTATATATTGAAATAATGCTTAAAGCCTCCCCTTCATAATCACTTTATATTCGTATCCTTTTGTCTTTGTGAGCTGATGGTTAGTACGGAAAGTCAGTATCTGACAGGCAAGACATTTTGCGTATTTTCTCACTTCGTAACGTTTTTTTTTTTTTTTATTATTGTTTTTCTTTTCAGGGCAGAGATTTTTTCCTATGGACCCAGCGACAAATTTAAGTATATTTTGATACTATTAACGGAAATGAATTACTGACTGTGCTATTTTACATCTTTTCATTTTTTGTTGTTTTTTGTAATTTTTTTAATGAACAGAAATTTGAAAAAAATCACGCGTGTGTAGATTCTATGAAATAAATTTATTTTTGTACAATAAATTTTCATTTTTTACCACCCTGTTCATATAATTTTTTTTCTATAGCAGTAATTCTATTTGGTATGATAATTGTATTAATATTGATAAAAATTGATGTTATTATATTTTTAT
>MJUU01045042.1:56600-68282 GCA_002080025.1 Modiolus philippinarum
ATTTTTTTTTTTTTTTTTTTTTTATTATTTTTTTTGTACAGTCAAAAGCTGGTGTTATTTCGTTACATCCATGCATCTAGAAATGGAATAAGTTTACTAACATTGTATCAGGTGATAGCTACTCATGTTGGTTACATTTAGATCATATTTGGTTATTTGTTCTCTATCAGATTTTAAATATATTTGACTATATGGTCTTCCAAACGTTTAGATTTTATCTGCACTGAAGAGACATAAGTTGTCGAAATGCGCATATGCAGAAAGTAAATTCACAGTAACTTCGGTATTTAGTTATTTGTTACCACTGGGTCGATGCCACTGCTGGTGGACTGTTAGTCCCCGAGGGTATTCACCAGCCCAGTAGTTAGTACTTCGGTGCTGACCCGAAAGCCGATTATATATGGAACCTTACAATATCTAAATTTTTGTAAATTTTGTTGAAAACTAAGGAGTATCTCCCTCATGCATAACTCTGTCCTTAGCTAATTTTGGCTTTACATTTAGATCATATTGGTTATTTGTTCACTATCAGTTTTAAACATCTTTGAGTTTATGGTCTTCCAAGCGTTTAGCTTTTATCTGCACTGAAGAGACATAAGTTGTCGAAATGCGCATTTGCATAAAGTAAATTCACAGTAACCTCGGTATTTAGTTATTTCATCATACATTTGTGTAGACTTTGTCTGATGAGCAATTACTCCATATCCTTTCATTGTTATAATTGAAGACTGTTCTGCAGTGTTGGGTACATAAAAAGTTACAATGTGCAAGAGATGTATGATCTCTATAGGTTCAGTTATGATGTACTTTGTCTTTAGAGAATATGTCATATGAATACACAATAATATTTCAAATTTTGGCATTTCAATTTTTCTAATTTTTCAAATGTTATGCTTAGTACTTACCATTACGTTTATATCACCCACATCTTGTTATCAAACCTAACAATTGAAACGTTTTTGCAGTATAAAGAGAAGTAAAAGATAGTGAACTTCCTCACTTATTCTTTCAAATTTATCTCTGTATATACCTCAACTCGACGATTGAGGATATATTGGAATACACTTGTTCTTCTGTACGTTACTCTGTCCGATATGTCTTACCTCACAAAATTATGACTTATGAAGGGGTTCATTTTTAATTGGGCATGCTGCTTATTTGCATTGATTGGTGCGTTGTAAGCATTGTAAGCTTTTGTTGTCCACAATATCAACTTTCTGTTTGAAGGTTCTTTGAAAACATTTTTTGGTAAGCAACTTCATGGTTATAAAGTTTTTTCGACACGTCCCTTTCAACTCTGTAGATGGTGGAACTTTATATGTTTAGGTAAAATATTATACGATGTTTTAAAACTGATTTTTCTACAATAGATGTTCATTTTTTTATAAGAATGTTACAATACCCTATTTTTTAGTTACAAGATTTGAATGTATACTTCAATGAATTAACTTTATCATTTTGTACTTCCATCCAAAAGAACTTCAAAAATGCAGAAGTGAAGCCATCAGATCAAGATGTTTTGACGTCTTTTTTTATACAAATTATAATAGAAAAATGTAACTACTGTTATTATGTGGAAGTAATAAGAAAATTACCGAACCGAATTGTCAAGAACCAATTCAATTGAGAATAAATGTAGCAATAGTGCCGATATCTTCTTCTATTTTTTGTTTGATGGTGTTTGTGAATTCTTTTATCAAAAAACGCAAAGATTAATAGCAAGTTTTTTTTAACCTGATGTTACATCGGAATAAATCTGAAGAAGGACAGACTTAAATTAAATCTCTTTTCAGGTTTATCAACTTTACATAGAATAAATCATCAACATGTCGCCAGCATATGTCTCCTGGATTGTTATAATAACTGTAATTATTGTACCAATTATTTCTGTAGGTATGTACTTATCAGCAATAAGGTAAGACTCTAATATAGTCAAAAGTTCTAATATAAACAAAGTCACACTACTTTCACTTTGCAAATAAGTGTCAATAAGTCGTAGTCATAAGTAATAAAGCTTTATTTGTAGTCGTTACATACATCATCTCCTAAATAATTTACACCATAACTAAATTTAAACAATTTTTCATATTGGCAGTATTTGGCATTGCACAATGTCATGTTCTTCTTTCATAATTGATAATGTTGTTATACCAAATCTATTTAGAAGTATTTCAATTGAAATTTCATATGTAAGAAGGGCTTGATATCATAGTCAACGGAAATTATGTCCTTAGCTAGCTGTCAGTAACTGCGAGCATTTGTCCGGACATTGTCTTCATGTTTTATGTACTTCATTGTAAAGGTACTCGTCTTGATAAGTTGGACTTTTTTCTAGTTTGATTTTTTGTGTATTTATTTTTAGCAATTCACCACACATAGGGGGAGGGTTTGGATCCAAGAAAACGAGTTTAACCCCACCGCAATTTTTGCGCCTGTCCCAAGTCAGGAATATGTTGGTCATTGGCTTGTCCTTGTTTTCTTATAAAATTTTAGTTTCTTGATATTTGGGTTATTGGATGTGGTTTGTTTCCGTTGATTTATTCACCTTTTACCTTTTCGGGGCCATTTAGGGCTTACTATATGGTGAGAGGTACCTCACTGTGTTGAAGACCATATGGTGACCCCTAAATGTTTTGTTTTTTTGTCGTTTTAACCTGTATATGGGATGTTGTCTCCTTGACATTTACCCCATTTCCTTTCTTTTTCATATAACTACAATCATAAGCTCTGAAGAGCTGTTTAAAACCGACATTTAAAACACAACACAAAATAATACATACATTGACATTATCATGCATGCAACGCATAAAAAGCATATCAAATAGCTCATGCAAATAGCACACTAAAAGCATAAGAAAGCTTTAGAGCATGTAATTAAAGTGCAGCATAAGGTAAATAAAATAAACTAATAAGCAAGCAATAGTAAATGAAGCTAAAATGATTAAATGAAAAGGTATGCCTAAACTAAGTAGCAGCAAATAATTAACTGGATTTGCAGGCAAAACAGTGGGATGAACTGTCCGACCAAGAGATAATTAAGTTTTTAAAATGATTTAAAGACATATCTTTTCGAAATTCGTCTGGCAGTTCATTCCAGAGTTTTGCACCTGCGGACCTGAAAGACTGTAGACCATATGCCGAAATTCTGATCTGTGGGATATCTGCGATGTTCTGGTACCTAAAAGAGTAAGATTGATTTTTTATTTGAATTAAATCTTGTAAATATGCTGGATAGTCTTTATTTATAATTTTATATACCTGTATAGCCAAAGATCTTTTTCTCCTCACTTTTATTACGGTAATTTTGATTTACAGAGTAATTCTTCATAGCTTGCAGACAAGTCTTCGTAAATAAATCTTGAGGCTCTTTCCTGATATTTTCCACCTTTTTTGTATTAACTTCCCCACAAAAGTGCCAAACAAGAGGACAAAAATTAAAATTTGTCAATATAAAAGAGTAATATATTGTCAATTTTCCAAGTTATATATCAATATTGATACTAACTGAGTTCTAAAACGCTCAAAGTAATCATCAAATACTTCCAGATTGACCAGCATTTTTATTCAATGACCCTCGTTGCATGTGAAAAATACTGAAGGCTCACCAATTAGGACATGTATGCCCAAGGATCTGACAGACAAAACTGGTAATTTGCATATCCCAGTTTAACCCGAATAATCCAGCCTAATATTCCAGAATAATGACTACAAAAATCGAAGTCCAAAGACATGGCAAAAACGGTAACAGATAAAAACAAAGACAAAACAAGGACGTGAGACAGCTACAATGCACGGAAATAAAAAGATAACATTAAGAACTAAGGCACTCAAGGGTAAGCATGTCCTGCTCCGCTAGCGGCACCCGTCACACTATCAGTGAGTCAATCCAGGGTTGAGTCAAATCCCATTATGTCAAATCCGTGAAGACGTGAAATCTAGCTGAAAATGTCTGTTTTCATTTGGGACACAGACACGTCATATCTGTCAATGATGTCATGGTGACGGCCATAGAATTTCTGAAGGGGTGAAAGTAACAAAGGCTGAACAAATCCCTGACTATGCAGCTTTTGGGACAGTGTTTTTGCTCTAACTAAAAAGTCACTGTATAAACTGCATGCCCGACAGTAACGAATCAACTGTGAAATGTATACTCCATAGGCTGGAGTGGTAGATATATTGCTGCTCAGAAAGGGAAAGTTCACAATTGGGAAGTTAAAATCATCACGTTTGTCATACAGCTTAGATTTCAAACGTCCATTTTCGTCAATGTAAATTAAAAGATCTAAATACGAAGCTGAAGTAGGTGTATCGGTAGTCTCTTTAATTTCAAGCTCATTGGGATAGATCTGGTGTAAATATTCCTTGAATTTTGGATTATTAAGAGAAAGTACATCGTCTATGTAGCGGAAGCAGAAGTAGGAGGAGAGAATCGGATACGGAGAGGGATTGAATTATTCGAGTTAATCCCAGTTGGGTGAGGCGATAAAATTTCTTCCCCAAGGGTATTCACCAACTCAGTAGATGGTACTTCGATGCTGGCCCGAAATTGAAAACTTGCAATATCTAAATTTAAGAAATTTTGTTAGAATCTAAGGAGTATCTTCCTGTTACATAGCTCTGTCCTTAGCTGATTTTGGCTTTTCTTTATAAATCCCATTGGTACTTTGTTCTCTGTCAGCTTTAATACACATATTTCGGTTCATGGATTTCCAAATGTTTCGATTGATCTGCACTGAAGAGACAAAAGTTGTCGAAATGCGCATATGCAGAAACTAAATTCACACGGTAACCTCGGTATATTGTTATTTATTAGACCTCAAATTTGGGTTGTTGAATAGAATTGTTACTTGGCAAACGTTCCACCTTGAAAAATTAAATCTCTACATAAAGTGAACTATTCAGGTAATTAAGAAAATTCACGGAAAATATTGGAAATATTTAGTGGAGTCTGACCTTAATACATCACTAAATACCATATTGCAGCATACTTCTACATACACGAGTGTAGCACATTGTTAAAAAAAAACTTGAATGCGTCAGTTTGTGGGAATAATTAATACAGCTCAGACTTCAATGCAGCATATCGCTGCACATTTTTCTATATTTCCAACAATTATTCAGATGTGTCGTGATTCAAAATTATTTGTTCAGACTTTTTTCACTAGCAGTACTAGAAATGAGTATTTAAAGTCAATTTAATCATTTTCCTTTCATTGATACTTCAGTTGTCATTGTAGCTTTTCTTATAATTCAAGGAACCTTCAAAGTCAGGGACTGACATTTACTTATATACTTTGTAGTCAATCTTGTAATACTGAGTAGTCTTTTTCTGCATGCACCTCCTGGAATCACGGAAATAAATTCTCTATCCGAAATCATACTTGGTTACACTGTTACCAATTCTTTTTCAGCACCTCCTGGAATCCCGGAAATAAGTTCTCCATCCAAAATTATACTTGGTGACAGAGTTACATTGTCCTGTAATGTTACTGGTGGAGATCCTACCCCTGCAGTTGTGTGGTTTAGAGATAACAGACCTATTGATAATTCCTCTTCTACTATAGGTGGCGTGACAGTCAACACGTACACGTTTACTGCTACCCAGGAGGAACATCTAGAAGTGTTCGAGTGTAAAGCAGATAATAAGATAACACAAAATCCACTGATAAGAACGAAATTTGTCGAAGTATATTGTAAGTTAACGGAAGAAAAATCATGCTTACTCAATTTTGAACTTATGTTCAATTGCTATTTTTCGTATATAGATTAGATCTAGGTCACATAAATGTATACGACAGGATCTGGCTTTGTTTATATACTCAAACTTTGATTTTTATAGATATGGCTTATGAAAATACGATGTATCATAATCCAACTATATGCCATGTTAATATGACATTTAAACAGAAAAACACATTATAATGTTTTTATCTAAATAATGCAATACTATTATATTTTTACGATAATACACGGCCTCATATTTTTGTAATTTGTTTGCAAACCTTATCCTTATACTGTAAGGTCAGAGAGGACAAGTTGAGTCATATTTTGGTAATGAAATTTAAAGTTAAAAAACTTCAGTATTGTATGGCTCTTTAAGGCATTGTATGCAAAGTATTTCTACGGTATATCTAGAAATATTCTGTGTTTGATAACAATTTAGCTGTTTCATCCAATATTTACATATGCAAGTAAAACATCAAAATTTTAAAACGCAAACCAATTAGAGATAGCCACTAGATTATTACATTGCAAAGATTTCAAAAGTTTGGAAGAACCAATTTTGTTTATTCAATTCAATTTGTGAAGAAAAAATCATAATGATAATAATGATATGAGCTATATCGAATAGTTTTTCTCTTGCAAATATCAAACTTAAACAATTGTATATCAGCAATGATTGTTTCAAAATGATGCATATTCTAAGCTGTTTTTACGTACTTTAAAGCTAGGCCTCAGGCACCTACACTTACTGGTCCAACAGTCCTAAGGTCTGGATCTACCGGGACATGGCAATGTATCTCTTCCCGTGGATATCCTCAACCAACTATGAGCATCAGGATTGGTAATTCACCTTTGTCAAGTCAAGCAACATTCTCTACTGTTTATGATGCTGTTTCAAAATCGTATACAGTCACTGGCACATTAATTTGGACTCCATCTACTATCCACAATGGACAGACGTTGTTTTGTGATGTTTTCCACTCTGCGACAAGTAACATAAATACTCCACAGACGGCTTCGTTGCAGTTAACAATTAATGGTAAGCATGAATATATTTGTGATGTTTGTCTTCGGCCATTTTTAACTAATGATTGTCTAATGCATCATCATTTGATTGTTAATCTCTAAAAAGGGGTTTATTTGTTTTTTGCATTACTAATTTCACAAGTAGAAACTACTGTCACATTATTTGCATTTCATATTTGATTAGATATTCATTCTTGTTTGATTGATACTATGCAGCAATTTCACAAAAAGTTCTAAAGATAAAATCAGTCTTAATCAGTCTCATTTATGCAAAATGGCCAAACATCTCATTAAAATTATTACAGTTGGAGTCAACATATATGTTATGGTCTCATGTACATTTTCCCCATATCCTTTCGTAAAATATTTAAGTCTTTTACAATTCTTATAGACTACCGATCATAATTCATCGCAGGATTTTTGTGAAAATTGACTCTGAATAATAAATGTTCATTTCTTTCTTTTTTTTACCTCTCTTCTGTAGTAACATCTTTTCAGTACATTTGCAATCTCCCACATAATATCATTTGGAAATTATCGGTAAAGACCAGTAAAGCGCCCTTCTTTCTATTTATCTTTATATCTTCAATTTTCACAAATGTTATTCATTATTGTTTATTTGTTTTGTCTTTGTCAAGTTGTCTCCATTTGTTTTACATTTGAATTGCCCTGTGTTTATTTTTAGTTGCGGATTTTTCTCCTCTCAGCATTTGGTGCTTCAGTATTCATTTGCTGATGTATTCACAGAGTTTTTGAAAATCATTTTTAACCTTAAGAAAAGGGCACTTATGCATTTTATGTAGTGCTGCAATAAATTGGTTTTAACATGACCCAAAAAAAAAGCTTTTTCACAACGGTAAAATACTTCTTTTTTGATATTTTATCAATGCGTCATTTATATTCACAGCTCCATTTAGTGTCTATGCCCCTGGAACTCATTATACTCCAATGGTAGGAGAAAGTGTGGCACTGAACTGTGTCATTACCTCCGGTAATGCAGCAGCTGTTTTTTGGTTTAAAGATGGACAACGAGTATTGATATCTGCTGAGCCAAGATATTCCGGAGGCAGTGTGAACAATCCACCACTTACCATTACACAAGTTCAAGAGAGTGATGGTGGATCTTTCGTCTGCCAAGCGTCAGATGGAAACCAAAAGTTCAACACAAGTGTCATTAGTTTAGCTCCTAGGGGTAATTATCTTCTCGAAACCTCTTGAACATATAAATTTGTCAGCCGGTGTCGTAGAACCAGGCTTAACATGTTTTCTAAGCCCAATCAAAGGTCTCCTATCTGATATGCTTGCTAAGAATTTTGGTCTGTTTTATTTTTGATAGAGGTAAAATCTTACCATTCATGAAAATAATTTCTTTCAAACACAGGAACAAACCGATTTATGATATAATAGACATAAAATAACGGGAATTTCTTTACACAAGGTATATAAAAACATCAGAAAGTACTGCTTTTTAACTTTAATTCCTGTTTCACTGTAGTGATATTTTGACATTCTAATATAAACAAATACTTTAAGTCAATTTATATTGACGCTTTTGTTACAAACGTTGCCGTAAGTGCAATACGTGAGATAGCAAAAAAAAAAACAAGCGAAAAAAAAACAATAAAAACACGAAAAAAAAACTTTTTGATTAACTTTTTTCGGTTTTGTTTTGTTTTTGTTTGTTTTTTGTTTGTTTGGTTTTTTTGTTTTTTGTTTTGTTTTGTTTTGTTTTGTTTTTTTTTTGGCTTTTTTTTCTTTTTTTTTTCTTGTTTTTTTTTTTTTTTTTTTTGTTTTTTGTTGTTGTTGTTGTTTTTTTGTGTTTTTTTTAATTATTATTATTATTTATTTTTTTGTGATACATACATACGTTCATTAAGTCGGGAATGCCCTATAATGTCCAGAGAAATATTCATATTAATGAAGTATCGGTTGAAAATGAACCAAAACATAGAGCATAAAACTGAATCACAGACTGCAAACTAGAACTATAAATTTACGAAAACATATTAAATTTCAACTACCCTAATTCATTGCAGCACCATTGAGAATATCAGCACCTATAACCTCCTATGATCCTGTAGTTGATGACAGTGTTGCTCTGAACTGTGTTGTTACATCTGGGACTGCTATACAAATACGCTGGTTCAAAGATACATCACTGATTAACATATCTTCAAATACAAGATTTAGTGGTGGAAATGTTAATGATCCCACTCTGAGAATAACTCAGGTACAACTTAATGATGCAGGAACCTATATATGTGAAGCTTATGATGGGATTGCTAGAGTTACCATCGAGGGCATCACCTTAACTCCTAGAGGTAAAATAAACTTCATACTTACTTACTGTCATGCATGACAATTATAATATTTATAGTTCACAAAACTAGCTACAGCTCAATTCGACAGCTCGGACACCCAACAGACCGATGAAAATATTTCAACCCATCAACTGTATAAGATTGATATTTACTCATGTTAAACTTATAATTGTATCCCGAGATAATCTCTGACATCATCCATCTTATTGTTCTTCTTTTATCTAAATTGTTCAAAGTTCTGTTTAAAACTTAGGAGTAACTCCCTCATGCATAACTCTGTCCTTAGCTGAAACTGGTTTTTCTATCTAATAGATCCTTTTGGATATTTGTTCTCTATCAGCTTTAACGTGTTTTTCGATTAATAGACTTCAAAATCAAAATGTTTTGGATTGATCTTCACTGATGAGACATAAGTTGTCGAAATGCGATTATGTAGAAAGTGGTAATAACAAAACTACCGAACAGAGTGGTCAAAAGAAAATGAGTTAAGGGGATTCGCTACTCTTTTTGAAAATAAATAGGATTTCAAATAAATGTGATTTTTTGTTAGAAAATTAAAAAGAAGTAATTTAAGTGAAAAAATGATAGGTTGATGATCTCGTTTTTGTGATTTAAGTGATTGAAAATTTGGCGGGAAACTGAACTCCTGAGATTTTTCATAGGATTAACAATAGCAAAGTTTGACCACGAATGAATGTGACAGAATAAATAAAATTTAATGACATTTTTACAGAATGCTTATTAAGATAAATAAAGGCAAATAATAGGAAAAAATAAGGGGGTCCTTGGGCAAAAATTGTAATGCTTTTAAATGGATAAAAACAGAGAATTCCGAAAATCTGACAGAAATCCTAAAACATGAGGAGCAAACCTCCTTAACAGTAACTTCCGTATTTTGTCATTTAGGTCTATTCACTGATAGAGCTCAAAGCTAGCATATGCTAAGCTGAAGCTCAACAGATTTTACTATGAACATGTTATTTTGATTTTATTGTTTATGGCGTCTTTGTAAACAAACAGCAACGCATTAAATGATAAAGAATTTTACCTTTTTTATTTTATTGTAACTGCTAAAATGGTGCTTATGTCATTTTTAATTTCTTATTACAGATAAAATGGTTATAATTGATGACGTGATGTTGGATTTTCTACAGAATTACAATAAATATTCACGTCCAGCTTCGACTGATGTACCAGTTGTCCAACTAATGCATTATATTTCTATCATTCGCATTGAAGAATTTGTAAGTTTGCTGGCTACTAAATAGGGGTAATAACAAAATTACCCAACAGAGTTGTCAATGAGAAAAAAAAAGACAAATCAGGTGGGAACCACCGGAAAGATTGTTGACCACGATGGTCCTTACTTGATACAGGTATTTCAAAAGAAATGTTGGGTTAAACTGGTTTAATTGCATGCCAAACCGCACCTTCCATTGCGGGAGTGTCCGGCATCAACTCAACAGCAATTGCTACTGAAAGATCGTAGACATTTAAAAATAAAATAAATGATCTTCCCAGTATTAAGTAAAAAACGAATCCTGAATCAGAGTTCGGACAGAAACTTCAAATTCTTCCACAAGTGACTGATATCAAGTACAGAACTTTTTTTAGTGATTGGAATTTTTTTTGAAGCCTTGATTAATAAGCCGGTAACAGAGACAACTTTGTCTAATGAGAAAGTCTTTATAATTTATCCTACCTCTCACGTAACGAAGCGACTGTGAAAAATACACTCCGTAAGCAGGAGAAGCTGTAATATTATTGTCCATGTTAGGGAAATTGATAATTTTAAAATCAATTTTGAAAAAAAATACTAGATCTCCCAAAGTACTTAAGCATATTTAAGCTAAGAATGGGTGAAAAAATTAAGTTTGATTTGTTTGCAGCAATATAATACTGGCTTCTATCGTTTATTTTGGTATAAGGAGTAAAAAAGGTAGATTCCACAACTGTATAGAGTGAGAAAAGACATTTATACACTAGAGATAGTTTTTTTTTTTTTTAGTTTTCTAACGCAAGCCTAAGTGACTGTTAACAGAAGGAGCGGCGGAACAGTCGCATTAGAAAGATGATTTCAGGATATTCTCAATGTTAAGGTCCTGCAATGCGTTTCTGTAGTTAAATTGTCCCCTGCAAATGGTCTTCGTAAAGCGATAATTCTTTTTAATAAAGATAGATTTTACAATTGACTCCCTTACTGTTCAGGATAAAAGCACCTTTTCCTTTGTAAGCAGATTGAACGAGAATACATATCCTTTTACCGAAGAGGCAATGAAATTATCGAAAAGCATTGATAGCTCATTGACAAAAAATAATAATACATTTAAATGGAGAAAACAAGAGGAGTTCGAAACTCTGACAAAAAAAAAACACTAAACCATGAGTAGCAAACCTGCATCAGTCAAAACAATCTGAAGAACATAAGCAGAAATTAATGTATATGTAAAATCTGATATAAAGAACATAGATGATAATAAATATTCTTGGTTGGATCTATGGTTTATTATCGGACCGACAAACACCGACTGTGACAAAACCGGACTTTTCACTGACAGTGTGACGGATGTCACGCATGGAACAGATCATGCTTACCCTTCCGGGGTACCTG
>MJUU01045042.1:68364-84959 GCA_002080025.1 Modiolus philippinarum
GGGAATTTCCCCTTTCTGCATTTTTGCTTCGGTATTCGTTTGCCGATTTTTCTATAGGATCCTAATGAAAAATCAAAATCAACTTAGGACAGAGCTAAAGTCCTTAGCTGGTCTTAGCTTTTCAAAGTTAAATCACATTGGTTGTTTTTCTAATCGACCTGGGTTTGATCTGCACTTAAGAGACACAAGTTGCCAGTCTGATCACTTTCCACATAATTTAGATTTATTTTCTTATTTATGCATCAGGGAGTAGCGCTTTTTCAAAGTTTAAACAAAATTTTATACATTTTGAATTTCGAAAGTTTCCAAATAAAAAGAATTTTCAGGTTGATGAATACTCTGGTAGAGGTATCGGCCCAGTGTTAATGATTTACCGAAGTTACTGTAAAAAATTTTATTTATTAATAGCTAATTTTTGCAAATTTACATTTCCAGAACTTATTTTATATAACATTTCGGTTTTTGTAAGATTTTATAGACTGAACTAGATAAACGTCATGCATTCAGATTGACAAGAATTTACTTTTATCTGTGATATCAACTTTAAAAACAAAACAAAATGGCTTGTGCAAAAGTGGTTATCATTCAGATTATTCAGCTTTATTTTTCTTTCAGGACTATTCAAAATTAGTTTTGCATGCAGGACAAGGACTGTTTTGGAATGATCCAAGGCTAAGATGGACCGGTGAACCTTCAAAGTTAAGTTTGCCATGGTCTGTGATATGGACTCCCGATGTTATACCACTTAATGAGTAAGACTGCACTACTTACTAGTTAATTAAAGAGGCGAATAGCTCAAAATGATCAATAAGGCGCAAAATTTAAAACTGATTTATGTGAGTTGAAACTATGGCAATCTCGGCAATTCATACAAAAGTTGATAGACAACAAAATATTTACAGGACCTTAACAGAAGCACTAAAGTAGACACAACGAAATTTGCGGTAAATCATAAAGGATGACATGACATACACCAATGCCGAATGGAAAGTTATTAATTTTTTGCCGCTTTAGGCTATTATTATCATAATTTTACAACAAAGGATGAAAAAGTTTTCAATTATCCTTCTATGTTATTTTAACAGAAAATTTGAGTCAAAAACATCTATCTATTGTTATAATGGGGTCTATGGATTAACCAAAACACGTAGGTCAGGAATTAATCTCGATTTCGTAGCAAAAAAGAAATTATGCAATTGCTTCATTATATAAGTATAAAAAACTTTTTACCTGTAAACAAATTCATTTTAATTTAAGTAAAAGTAAGCGGACATTGGTTCTACAATTTTTATTCTCATTTTTACCCAAACATTTTTATGTAAATCAGTAAACAAATCAAAATTCTGTTTGTTCATTGGTCATCCGAATAAACAACAAACAGGCACCCTATATGCAAATAAGTAATCCATTGGCAATGCATTGTCTTTTCATTGGTTTGTTGGTTTTGGTAAATCTTTCGCCCATTACTCCCACATGTCATTTCTTTAAAATTTGAGTGAAATTAACATTAAGGTCTATGAAAATATTTGTATTTGAACTTTGATTATTTCGGTAAATATACCAATAGTAGCGGCAAAAAAATAGAAAATGGTGTATTATTATGGTCTTATATATATAATAGCTAAATCGATTTAAGCTGCGGCAAATTTCGTTATGCGTAATTTAATAAAAACTGTTTCGTGTGGGCCGATCTTTGGTTTTGAAAGATACCACTTAGTTCTTCAAAAAAAATCTTAAACTTTGAAATTTCTCAAAATATCGGTTTTGCGAATTAAACACTGTAAAATTTACTTTCTTCACAATCAATTATCAGTATCAACTTATTTATCAAGGACCCTGAAATTATTGTTAGACAAATTGCATCAATTTGAACAATTAAAAATAGCACAATGGTGTTATAAATATTTTCAAAGTATTTTGTTTATTATAGGGATATTCACCTATCCTTTGACCCAAAAGTTTTGGTAACAAGAAATGGGGATGTCAGTTGGTATCTGTCTGGTAATTTGACATCAACACGGTGTTCCATGAAAGTAGGAGATGTAACGGAATGCATGTTCAATATTCTGTCCTGGACATATGATAAAGGGATGGTTGACGTCACTTTGCCAGCAGAAGGAACAAGACCATCTGTGGAATTAGGAAGTTATGAAGAGCATTCAGACTATGAAATCATCAGTACATGTGCCACACGGGAGGAAAAGCAGTATCCATGTTGTAGTGAGATATACCCTATGCTTCATTACAAGGTAGTTGTTAAACGACGACTTAAAGTGTATACTGACAATGCCACATGTACTGCCAGCTAGATATAACAGTGTCGATTAATAATTTCAATTAGGAAAAATACTGTTTTGTAATATTTTGAATATCGGATGTGATAAATGTTTTGCCTTATTGTTTCATATATAAAAACGAATTTGATCACTGTCACATTTTATTTTATCGCTTGCAGTATTTTGATTTGTGGTAAAGGTTCTCCTTTGGGACAACTTTCTGTACCATGTATGTTTTATCTTCAATACATAATATAGTTCCCACTGACCAAATTTTTTTTAGTTTTCTATTTAACTAGAAATTTGAAATTCTTTACAAACAGAAGAGTCCCTTGGAAGGGTCGCATATGCAAAAACGTCGGTATTTTTTTTATTAATTACCACTGGGCCTATGCCTCTGCTGGTGGACTGTACGTTAGTCCCCGAGGGTACTCATTAACCCAGTAGTCAGTACTTCAGTACTGACCCGGAAACCGGTTTTGTTTTGAAACTTGCAATATCTAAATTTTACAGCATTCTGTTTAAAACTAAGGAGTATCTCTCTCATGTATAGCTCTGTCCTTAGCTAAACTTTGGCCTAGTCTATTTTGATCCTATTTGGATGGTTGTTCTCTATCAGCTTTTACACGTATTTCGATTTATGACTTCCAAATGTTTTTGATCTGTACTGAAGAGACATAAGTTGTCAAAATGTGCATATGCAGAAGCAAAATTAACAGTAACTTCGGTATTTTGTTACTTGGTTTTTTAAATATATAGGTAGATGATATACCATTTCAAGAAGGCAACAATTGACAACCAACAAAATGTTAAATTTTTTCAAAAAATTTTGTTGCACTTATGGCAGGTATATTAAAATACAGCCAACATTCAGTTGCACGATATGTTTTCTTCAAATTCGGCTGTACATTGTTTAAATGAAATGTACAGACCTCCCTATTTTATTTGCCAGTCTCCAAATAATTACTTCGATGAGTGCCCGTAAGTCTTGTATACGTCGTATTGTCTTTCGATCCATTATCTGAATCCATGTCCAAATGAGAAAAGACAATAAATATTGCATTGTGCAACATTTAGTGGTGGGGGTTTTAAAGAAGTCGTGTGCAAATTAATTTTCGTTTTTCAGTCGTATGAGTAATATGTATATCTATAGAGATGCCTATGATGGGTGTTATTAGTCATTAGACATAAGTTGTCGAAATGCGCATATGCAGAATCAAAATTCACAGTAACTTCGGTATTTAGTTATTTGTTACCACTGGGTCGATGCCTCTGCTGGTGGACTGTTAGTCCCCGAGGGTATTCACCAGCCCAGTAGTCAGTACCAGTGCTGACCCGAAAGCCGATTCTATTTGGAACCTTACAATATCTAATTTTTGTAAATTTTGTTGAAACTAAGGAGTATCTCCCTCATGCAAAGCTCTGTCCTTAGCTGACTTTGGCTTTCTATTTAGATCATATTTGGTAATTTGTTCTCTATCAGTTTTTAAACATCTTTGACTTAATGGTCTTCCAAACGTTTAGATTTTATCTGCACTGAAGAGACATTAGTTGTCGAAACAACGGCAGTAGAATAAATGCGCATATGCAGAATCAAAATTCACAGTAACTTCGGTATTTAGTTATTAGCAATTTGTATTTGCACGATTTGCTTCCTGTCCATAACATTGTGTCCCAAATAAACAATAAAAGGACATGGAGCATGAGACAACGTCCCTACATATATATGGTAAACGTTTTCAATGGAACAACGCTTTTATTGTTGGTTTGCTCATACCTCATAGTAAGTTCGATACGGCCTCTATCACCAATTAGAGCGAAATTCTTTGACAGATGTCGAACAACGCTACTTCAATGTTTCTTTTGGTCATAGGATGTGGGATCGTTAACAAACATAAAAGTAACTCGTAAGCTTTCTTACAATCGCTGTCGTCCTTGGCCCGGCAATTGCCTACTGTAGTATTATTTGAAGTTCGTAATTTGATAATACTAGTAACATGAATTTCACACTAACCTTTAAATTTCTATTTCTCAAAACTTGGGACTTTTGCCCTTTTGCATAGATCTTAGACCAAAACACCCATTTACAATAGCCAAAAAGGGGTGATTGATTCTAGTAACGCGGTCTCATGCGATGAATGCGAGCAATGGACCCATGTTAAATGTAAAATAATCAATATCTTTGGTTAAATACAATCATTAAACACTGTCCCAAAAGCTGCTAAGTCAGGATTTGGTCAGCCTTTGTTAATTTAATCCCTCCAGATATTCTATGGCCGTCACCATAACATCGTTAAAAGATTATATGAATATAACATTGGTGAAAAGGCAAGATCAAGAAATCTCAGACATCCAAGGGTAAGATTTCAATATTTCTCTGACGAGGCTTGCCTAATCTTGCCCGCGGGTGTCTGAGATTTCTTTGTCTTGCACATCAACCCGTGTTTGATTCTTTTTCTCTCCCTACCAACACGAATGACTTGTTGACATTGGATATAACGTCATTCGTGACCAGGCGTAATAAAGCGATACTGTTACATTCAAATAATTCAAATCATAACACATTTCACAATCATTTTCTAGTTTTGTCCTTCCAGTTTTGTTTATTGTATTTTTACGCTGTAATTTCTCATATATGGTTCACCTTCATGTCGTTTGTTTACATTAGGGAGTTACGTCCCTTTCTTTGCAACGTCATAACATCTGAGTGCGGGATTTTTAAAAGGCAATTTTAGCTTTTAGCTTTCCGTAAAATCACACTACAGACTGAAACATTATTAGCACAAAACACATTAGTGCAGCAATAATTATGACTTTAATTATGTTCGAATAACCGACAAACTTAAATTCATATAGAACGATGATCACCATTATTTGGCGGGAAAATGTGCGTGTAGCTTGTCTCACCCACGAGTGAGACAGAAAAATCTCACCCAGGTTTTGGTTACATAGAAAGCACTACAGGTAGGGTGAGAAATATAGAATCCACAACTGCATCGAGTGAGAAACGACATTTCTTCACTAGAGATAGTTAAATTTTCAAATATTTTAAAAGCGAGGCTTGCCGAGCGTTTAAAATATTTGAAAATTTAAATATCGAGAGTGTAGAAATGTCGTCTCTCACGAGATACGGTTGTGGATTTTATTTCTCTAATGATTTCAATGAGATTTGGACAAGAAATTGACCCCCCTTGTCCAACAATCTGAAATAAATGTGTTCTTTGAGCGTGACGTCATCAGGCATGGTCGCCTTTTCTCGTGTCGTCACAATGGTCAAGCTGGAAAACGGCAAACATATTTGACGTCATAATCAAATTTCATCCAATCACTTGCCGAGAACAACATTCTCTCTAGAGAGGAGAACAGTATTTCTCCAACTGTTCGAGAAACGTGAAAACAGGACATAAATTAGAGAAAGAAAAATCTCACATCGCTAAAAATGGGAACTAACCTGTCTCAAAAGTGAAAAATGACGTGTCTGTGTCACAAATAAAAACGGACAAATTCTGCTAGATTTCACGTCCTCACGGATTTGACAAAACCGGGTTTGAATCAACACTGGAATGACTCACAGATGGTGTGACGGGTGTCATTAGCGGAGCAGGACATGCCACCCTTCCTGAGCACCTGATGTATCTCCCAGTTTTCATGGGATTTCACACTTTGGGTGCCTTAGTTCTGAATGTTTTTTTTTTCATGCCTTGTCCTCGTGCTTGTTTTGACTTTGTTTTTCTGTGTTCTAGTTTTTGCCATGTCTATTGACTTTGATTTTTGTAACCAATATTTCCCTTGTTCCTTGTATTCTGCTGCCGTTGTGTAAATGTAAATGTGATAATTGTATACTATCTAACCTACATTTTAACGAATCTAATATTGACTCACATGCTACAGTTGTCGAAAAAGCTAGTGTTATAGTAAATATTCCATCGGAAGTGGACACAAGTTGTTTTAGATCATTCAAATCAAGGGGAATTCTTTTTTACATTGCAACATCAGTTAATTATTACCAAAAAAAATAGCCGAAATGCGATTTATATTGCACATAAAACAATGAGCTGCAACCATCTCAATTACAGAATCATGGCAAGATAAGTTCATCACTAACTCAGAAATACATATAGATGGATACGTTTTGATAGAATTAGAAACGGCGGAGGAGTCTACATCGATATCAGAACCGACATTGCATTCTTGCAGGGCTGATATTCATTCCGAGAACATTTAGGTCGTTTGGGTGGACATTCTCCTTCCAAGATCGAAACCAGTTGTAATTGGTTGCGTTTACAGACGACCATGACAAAGTGATTTTTTGTAACAGTTTAAACCGAATCCAGACCACAAACTACCGGGGGTATTTATTTTTGGCGATTTCAATATTTGTTTGTTGCAACAATTTTAAGTCAGGTAAAAAGTATAAAAGCTTTATATGAAACAGATAATTAACGATCCTACTAAAGTTACAGATTCTAGTATATTATTATACAAAAAATGTATCATATTGTTTGTAGCTCAGATGAAAGGGCTAGTCAATCTGGTGTATTACCCATTGGCCTCAGTGATCTTTTTTTTTCTTTTTTACATTTTGTACTGACAAATTCATGAAAAGAGTGATGTAACATAAATTAATAAATACAATTACTAGTAATATTTAATCAACTAAAAAGTATGATAAAAATGTTTTTATATATTGAACTGTAGAGATTTGGTCAAAATTATTGTAGAAATGTGTAACCTTAGAGCATGAATCTGCTTACAAAATTACAATGGTCATCAGCGGGGATCGAACCCGGAGCCTCCAGCACTCAGGCCAGCCGCCTAACCAAGCGAACTGAAGAGTCGATCCGTTAGCCCAATGGATTTACTGGCTATTAAAATCTTCTACATACTACAACGTAGGTCGGCTGTCTTGTCACACTTCCCCACCTCAAAAGTAATCATACTTGCTAAATGAAGGACTCTCACACAAATTTCACACACAAACCCTGGTTAGCTGCTTCTGACCGCCGTGGATTTTTTGCTGGGCGTCAAATTTAACCGGGGAATCTCGATCTTACAAAATTGCAATAGTCACCTCCGTGGATCAAACCCGAAACCTTCAGCACTCCAGTCGGTCGCCTTACCGAGTTAGCGAAAGAATCGATCCGTTAGTCGTTCAGTTGATTTATTGGCTATTTAAATCTTCTACCTGCTACAACGTAGGTAGTCTGTTCTGTCATAAATATAAATAATCCTTAGAATATTTTACGTTACCCAAAATAAAGTTGTTCTTAAGAGAAAAACAAAGTAAAAGAAGTATCTGAACCTTGGGTTAATTCAGAAATTCTTGAATCAATTGTGGAGAGAGAGCACTGCTTATCTTTTAATAAATAATGCTGTAAGCTTGAGTAAAGTTAATACTGTAAAATAAGAAACAGGTACATAGAATGGTAAAAAGTGTCAAATCTTCATATTGAGGATAAAAAGAAGAGAATAAAGACAATCCTTAAAAGTAATGGGAACAATTTAGAAATTTAGGTAACAGTAATAAACAGAAAGACTCGACAAAAATTCTTTTAAATATTGATGATGCCAACTGTCACGATGTGCGTAAGATTGCAAACTATTTTATCCATTTCTTCACAAACGTAGCGGAATAGGTAGTTGTAAAACTACCAGCAGCTGAAGGTTTTTAAAGTTTTAGCTCTGGAGTTTCTAGAAACGTCTTTGTGCACGGCAAAATCAAACATGTCATAATTAAGCAACTTCTTTGTTTCCTCAAAATCCCTTCTGTTTTAAATAAAAAATAGACTGTCGGAAATGGCATTGATTCATGCATTCCCTGTTTTACACAAAACAAATCAATGAAATCAATGTTTTATTGGCACTGTGTGATTTTTTTTTTTTTTTTTGAAATCCAAATATCCACTGTAACCATTTCTTATTGTAAGAAACTCAAGCCATGTATATGGTTGCAATATTTGCAAGGTAAAATTTCAAAATAAAACTGGTTTTTGTCACAGGGTCTATGTAAGTCTAAATGTCTGATCCTATCAAAATACATCATGGTTTTTAGCTCACCTGAGCCAAATGGTCAGTGTGAGCTTTTGGTATAACTTGGCGTCAGTCGTCCGTCCGTCGTTTGTAAACTTTTCACACTTTCATCTTCTCTGAAACCACTGAAGCAAATTCAACCAAACTTTATAGGAATGATGTATGGGGAAGGTCCTTTACAAAGATTGCTCATTTCGTTCCGATCCGATAAAAAAGCGCGGAACCTAGGTTTAACATAGGACCCTATGGGGAAAATAACATTTTCATTAACTGCTCTGAAACTGCTGAAGTAAATTTAACAAAACTTTACCTGAATGATGTAAGGAAGGTCCTTAACGAAGTTTGCTCATTTCGTTCCCTACCTGAATGATGTAAGGAAGGCCCTTAACGAAGTTTGCTCATTTCGTTCCCATCCGATAAAAACATGGCTGCCAGCGTGCCACCGTGGAGCTTTTGTTTAACATAAGACCCTACGGGAAAAATCACATTTTTATCATCTTCTCTTAAACTGCTGAGCAAATTCAACCAAACTTTACAGGAATGATGTATGGAAGGTCCTTTACAAAAATTGCTCATTTCGTTCTGATCCGATAAAAATCATGCATGGAACTTGGTTTAAAATGGTACCACTATATGAAAACATCTTTTTCATCAGATGCGCTAATATTATTGATGCAAATTCAGTCAAACTAAGATTGCTTATTTTGTTTTAATCTGATAAAAAAACAAGACCGCCAGCACAGAAGTTATTTTAGCATAGGATCCTATGGGATAAACATCAGTTTCATCATCAGCTGTAAACATTTTGTTGTCAGGCGAGCGATTCAGGCTCAGTGTCTGAGCCTCTAGTCCACAGGCATATAATTTAAAAACTTGTAATTATAAACTTCCTCAACAAAAAGTTTATATTTATGGAACTGATCATGAGTCCGACTTGAAATATATAACATGTGGAGTCCCATAAGGAAGTATTTTGGTGCCATTATTATTTTTTATGTGTTGTCAATGATATGACTATTAATATAAGTAAAGACTGCAAAATTTTATTATATGCAGGTGATAGTACCATCTTATTTTCACATAAGAACCCAGAGGTTATATCTAAAAAAACTCGGTATGGAACTATACAATCTTGTAGTAAATGATTAATTGATAATAAACTTTCTCTACATTTGGGGAAAACAGAAGCAATTCTGTTTAGGTCTAAACGTAAACTTTCAAAAGTATGTAACTTTAATGTTACTTGTTATAATTATACAATTTCTTCGCAAAATTGTGTGAAATATTTAGGTTTAAACATTGATAATTCTCTATCTGGAGAAAAAATTATAGTCATAATATTATTCAAAAAGTAAACTCAAGATTAAAGTTCCTATACAGACAGGCAAAATGCCTATCAGAAACATCTAGGGACCCTAGTAACAGCATTAATTCAATGTCACTTTGATTATGCCTGTTTTGCTTGGTATGCTGGTCTTAATAAAAAATATAAAGAAAAACTACAAGTGTTACAGAATAAATGTGTTAGATTTATAAAAGACAGTGGGTAGCATAGACCTAGAATTGATGATAATGTGTTGAAAAGTATTGGATATGTTAATGTAGAAAATCGTGTTATGACTTAATCATATGCATAATATATATTATAATGATTGTCTAAGTTATATGCATCAAAACTGTACTAAGGTTTCAACATGTACATATAATCATGTCACTAGAAACAGCGAGTATAACTTCTGGGTTCCACCAGATAAGAGTCAACATAAAAACACTTTTTACTATAATGGTATACTTGACTGGGCGTATGACATTTGCGCCGATTTTATAGATATCAATTTTTTCCTTTGCGCCGATTTTATTTTTCATTTGCGCCGATTTTTTTTTTTTTTTTTCAAATGACACTGGTAAATTACATGCAATATGCATTAAAAGAAGATTATGTAGGTTAAACCTGGAAATAAGCGGTGTTAAAATATCGAAAGTCTCATTTAGAGTATACTTCATTTATGGTATTTGTTACTTTTTTTACATTTATTTTTGAAGTGGCAAAGTTGAAAATTCCAAGATTTCAATTTGAGCTTAAAAATTGAGATAAAAAATAAATAAATAACTACGAAAGACTTATATTAAATACTTCTACAATAACTTGAAAACATTCGTTTATTGTTGCTATAACTGTGAAGTATGGTATTGTAACCTACTGATACCAATGTAGTACCAATATGCCTTGTAAACGGACAGAGCCACTACTGGCTCGAGTGGTATAAATATTTATCTAACTAAACACTTGCATTTATATATTTTATTCCTTTTTTATTACCCTTTGACCTTTATTTTTAATCCCTGTAAGCCTTTTTTATATAAATTTTATCAGTATAATGTAAACAAATGAAAAAAATTACCTGTATTTAACACGAAATTAACAAGTAAAAAATCGGCGCAAATGAAAGATATAATCGGCGCAAATGAAAAAAATAATCGGCGGAAATGAAAGAAAAAAAAAATGCAAATCGGTGCAAATGCAAAACGCCGACTTGACTGGAAGTCTTTACCTAATTACAAACCTAGATAGTTTCAAAACTAGTGTAAAACAATATTTAATGGAGAACTCTGGCTGTGCTTCGTCTCGTCAGTACTTATACTATTGATAAGTATATTATATATTTTATATAATATATATACGATTTTTAATCTGTGTAGGGTATCAGGTATGTTTCTTTTTATATCATTGACACTATAAGAGGTTTTCATTTATGGACCCCATCGGAAACAAGCTTACGGGCTTTTATGGGTTATCGGCCAGATAAAATGTCAACTCTGTATTGTTATAATAACAAATGCCTATATTTTTATACGTAAAACTGTATCTGTATATGTGTATTGTGATAAATACTGTTAATTAGCAAGACTATGCGTTATATAAAAGAAAGACTATCAAGTTGATTATGGCATTAAATATAATAAATTATATTAATAATAATAATAAATACAATAAGTTATTAATGATAATAATAAATAATAAATACATATAAATAAATAAATAATTAAATATGTATAAATTAATATTTTTGGCACAAAAAGTCCGTCGTGCCTTTAAAAGGCCACCAAAAATAAAAAAAACACAAGATATATTTTTACATATTTCACCTTTTTATCCCATGAAAATCATCCCTACACGACGAAACTGGTTATGTAGGAGCTGACTACAACTAGCTGAGATGAGTATAGATCTCAGGCAGAAGAGAGGGAACGTCATCATGTTCTGGATATCAGTTCCCTGAAACGATAAAAGAAGAATTACGCAGAAAAATATATTTTGCTGAACATAAAATACAGAATATACAATCACAGATATTATATGGACAAGTAATTGATAATGTTTATGAAAACTTTTTTTTAAAACAAAAGTACCTGCAAAATTTGGATGTAGATGATCACTTGGAGCGTAAAGAGACGGATCTGGTTTATTGTTGTATAGAAAGCTTCTGTAAATATTGGAAAAGTGAATACCTCTTCTTTTACACAATTTCTTAAACTCAGAATTGATTAAATTTACTTTTTCATTTGTTTTAGAAAAATCACATAATTTTGGAATAATAGAAGTAAAAATTAGTTGCGCCGAAGTTTTGGATTTAAGAGCTTGAATTAAATCACCATAATATGACAACATCTGTGATACTTGCTTTTCAAGAATCGGTGTGAATGAAATGTGGATTTTGAAAAACTCCAAAGATCTACTTGACATCTTAACCTCTAGATCATTATCACACTGTAACAGTATTAAACCTTTCGACTTCTCCACACTTTACACTACTATTCTTCATGAACAAATAAGATCTCGGCTGAAAGGTTTAATCCATAGATGTTTCTCACGTAAGAACGGTGAACGTAGATATAGGTACATTGTTGTAGGTAGAGAACAAGCCTACTTTGTGAAAAATAACTCCGAATCGGAGAAAAAATATACAGAGGAAAAAGTGATTAAAATGTTAAGAGTTTCTGATCGACAATATATTTGTCCAGTTTGGAGGACTTGTTTTTCAACAGACTATCGGAATTCCTATGGGCACAAACTGTGCGCCTCTCCTAGCCGATCTGTTTCTTCACTCTTATGAAGCTGAATTCATCGAAGGGCTTCTTCAAAATAAAGATAAAAGACTGGCACAATCCTTTAACTTTAGCTTCCGTTATATAGATGATATTTTGTCGCTAAACAACCCTCGCTTTGGTGATTTTCTTCATTTGATCTATCCAAAAGAGCTCGAAATTAAGGATACCACAGACACTTCTACATCAGCCTCGTTCCTTGACCTTCACCTTGAAATTGACAACAGAGGGAGACTTCAAACTAAGCTGTACGATAAACGCGATGACTTCACCTTTCCAATAGTAAACTTCCCTTTTCTTTGTAGCAACATCCCAAAAGCGCCGTCATATGGAGTTTACATCTCCCAGCTCATTCGCTATTCAAGAGCCTGTGTTCGATACAGTGACTTCCTTGATAGAGCCCGGTTGCTCACAAATAGGCTACTTCAACAAGGGTACGTTACCCAAAACTTGAGGTCATCCCTCCAGAAGTTTTACGGTCGACATCATCATCTTGTGGACCGATATGGGATATCTGTTTCCCACATGACAACAGATCTTTCCCTTTAAAGCTTAATTGTTGTTTCCTCTACCGAATTTGACTTTACTACCGGATTTGACATGTTCAACACGGCGGGTGTCTTATAAGAAGCAGGAGATGCTGACTCTACCGGTGCACCTGATATCACCCATGGTTTTATATTGGGTCCGTGTTGTTCATCTTTGTGTGTGAGTGTCTTCATTTTTCTTTTCTGTGCTGTACCCATGTTGTGTCTTTGTTTTTTCTGCCTTTTTTGTTTCTGGTGTTGCCATTGTCCTTGGATTGTTCGCATTTAGATTGACGGTTCGGTTCTCACTTACTTTACTGAATGTCCATCTGAAATGTTATTTGTTCCAACTTGTACAATGACGTAATCTAAATGTTTTAAACTAACTATACCATTTGACACTAACTGGATCAACCTGCAAATAGAAGCACAACGGAAAGCTTGTGAAGTGCAATCTCTAATGTCTGTGACATATTTCGGAATTGAAGCCGAAAGAATAGTGCCAATTTTTCTATGAAATAAACCTGAAAATAATTTTAAATATGAATTACCATGATTATCCAAAACGAGAGAAAATTATAAAATTACGAAGTAAATATATATGATCTCGCATTTTTTAAGCTACAATAATTTTATCTTCAAAATATTACTGAATAGTCCAAAATTCAAATACGAAATAAATATCGATTTTTATTTCAAACACACTGTGTAAACGCTGTACTTGATAAAAAGTTATTTCGTGTTTCTTGTATCGGTGTACTCTGTAAAATGTTGTTTCCTGTTCTTGGTGTACTCTATGAAATGTTATTTCTGTTCACATTTCTGCAACAAAAAACAACATTTCACAGAGTACACCAATACAAAAAACACGAAATAACATTTTATCAAGTACAGCGTCTACACAGTGTGTTTCAGATAGAACAAAGAAAAGAATTAACCAATGAGAATTTAGATTGTGAACATTTTTTTTACTAACATTTTTTTTTTATGATGGAACTTTTATCTTTTAATGAAGGTCCACGTTATTCAGACGATGGAGAGTTTTAATGTGTTAATGAGGATTTTATGGTTTTAACTGAACTTTGACTTTTAACGATATAATAGGGTGATATTATAAACATATTGCCCTTGGATGAAGATGTTAGGGAAGATTAACACACGAGGTAAAAAATTATCACCCGACACGAAGTGGAGGGTGATAATTTTTTCACCGAGTGTGTTAATCGCCCTAACATCTTCATCCAAGGGCAATATGATTTTTATTATACTGAATGCCGAGTTGAAAAAGCGTTAAAAACAATAACTAGAACAAGAACATTGAAAAGAAATAACATTACATGTCACATGGTTTGTTTTTATACTCTTTCTCAAGTGGGAATAATAATCGGTAAACTTCGGTCGGAGCGGGTGTTAATTTTCAAGATCGGCAAACTTCGGACTGAGCGGGTGTTAATTTTTAAAAGATCGGCAAACTTCGGGCTGAGCGGGTGTTAATTTTTTAAGATCGGCAAACTTCGGGCTGAGCGGGTGTTAATTTAAGACATTAACACTCGTTGCTATGGATGGGCGGGGCTAACTAAGGATTAGTCAAAATTAACAAATGCAGCTTGTCCAATGAAATAAATGGATAATAAAAGAAATTTGCATAAAGTATAATAAATTATATTATATTTCATTGACAATTTAAAGCTTGTGTATATAATCCGTACACCTGTCTGTAAATAGTCAACATTTTTAACATTTTATTTCGCATGCGCACACACATACGTTTTTAAGTTTTAAGTTTAAGTACATTTTAAACAAATCGTGCAACACGAATTTAGTGGTGTTCCTACTACAGGAAGCTTATACATAGAAGAAGAAGAAGAAGAACGAAAATTTCACGGATCAAGAAGTTAATCCAAATAAGGAGAAATTACACCTCTATGTAATTATATATTTTGATTAATTAATACAAAATTTACAGATATTTTATTGAATAAATTATTATTATCTTTATTATTACTTACAGGTACTTACAGGTCCTCTTCTGAACGCTGGTCTAAGAGACCACTATGATCAGATCTAAATCATCGTCACTTGTATTAATGTCACATCCGGTAGTTAGGTTGGATTCATAGTTGTACATGAGTTCTTGATTTCCCCAATGTTTGTCAAGCCGTCTTTCAAAAGATTTCACTGTTTTTGCACTTACTCACGTGCACTTGCTACTTCCTCTGGCAAATTGTTCCAAGTTTGTATCACTCTGTATGTGAAGAAATGTTTCCTTATATTTTTGTTGGCTCTTTGTTGGAATAGTTTTATTGCTATGACCTCTGGTTTTACTTTCTGTGTTTGGGCTAAGTAAGGGTGGTAGTGATTGATCATATAGTCCTAATGTTAGCTTAAAGACTTCAATCATATCGCCTCTTTTGCGTCTGAATGCTAATGATGGTAGTTTTAGTTTCTTCAAGCTTTCTTCATAGCTTAGGTCTTTATATCCGGGAAGTAATTTGGTTGCTCTCCGTTGTACATTTTCAATGGCTGTAATGTGCTTCTTTAGATATGGGTTCCAAATAGCATTTTCTAGCATATTCTAAATGTGGACGGACTAGTGCCTTGTATAACATACAAAATGTATTCTCATCTATAGATAGGTAAATGTACGTCTAATGAGGCCCATGATGCTGTTGGCTTTATTGATCTTCTCGTTCATATGCTCTTCAAAATTTAAGTTCCTGTCGACAACCACACCTATGTCTTTTTCTTTATCTGTGTATTGTAGCTTTGTATTGCATAGCTCGCATTCGTATTTTTCCTGTCTTCGTTTACCCGCTGTTAATACTTTGCATTTATCAGGATGGAAACGGAGAAGCCATTTTTCTGACCAAATCTCTAGTTCATGCATGTCTTGTTGTAATTTTTCCATATCATCTGTCGAGTATGGTATCATCTGCGAATATGTAACAATCTGAACTAAGTACGTCCGGTAAGTCATTTATATAAATTACAAAGAGGATATGTCCTAGGACACTTCCTTGTGGTATACCACTATAGTTAATGATTTCCAATCTGAGTAATCGTTCATAACTCGAACTCGTTGTTTCCTGTTTTATAAAAATGACTGTATCCACTTCACTATATTCTCCGAAATTCCGTATCTCTTTAGTTTGTATATAAGTCTGAAGTGTGAGACCTTATCAAAAGCCTTCATAAAGTCAAGGTATACACAATCAAGGCTACCGTCGTTGTCTATTATTTCTGTCCATTTTTCTAACACATACAACAATTGTAGAGTTGTAGATCTACCGCTGATGAAGACAAATTGTTTTGGGCTAAAAAGTTGGTTAGTTTTCATGTGGTTTATTATATGATCACGAATAAATGTCTCTAGTTGTTTACATAATATACATGTTAGGCTAACAGGACGGTAGTTTGAAGCGGACTTTCTATCGCCTTTCTTAAATATTGCGGTGATACACCCTTCTCGAAATTCATTTGGTATGTCCATTGTTTCAATAGAATTCTTGAATATGAGTGTTATTGGTTTACTAAGTTCTTTTGATAAATCATGTAAAATCCTAGGATGCAGGTTATCTGGTCCAGGTGATTTACTTATGTTTAGTTCACGTAATCTTTTCTCTACTTTTTCCTCTGATATTAAAAGTTCATTCAT
>MJUU01045042.1:115047-127028 GCA_002080025.1 Modiolus philippinarum
ACATCACCTCTTAATACAGGTTTGTAGCATCAATGAGTACAAGAAGGTTGGGTGTGGGTGTTGCTGTATTGATGGAGTATTTGTATGCTTTAGGTGGTAGTGATTGGACATCACCTCTTAATACAGGTTTGTAGCATCAATGAGTACAAGAAGGTTGGGTGTGGGCGTTGCTGTATTGATGGGGTATTTGTATGCTGTAGGTGGTAGTGATGGGACATCACCTCTTAATACAGGTTTGTAGCATCAATGAGTACAAGAAGGTTGGGTGTAGGTGTTGCTGTATTGATGGGTATTTGTATGCTGTGGGTGGTAGTGATGGTACATCTCCTCTTAATACAGGTTTGTAGCATCAATGAGTACAAGAAGGTTGGGTGTTGGTGTTGCTGTATTGATGGGATATTTGTATGCTGTAGGTGGTAGTGATGGGACATCACCTCTTAGTACAGGTGTGTAGCATCAATAGGTACAAGAAGGTTGGGTATGGGTGTTGCTGTATTGATGGGGTATTTGTATGCTGTAGGTGGTAGTGATGATACATCACCTCTTAATACAGGTTTGTAGCATCAATGAGTACAAGAAGGTTGGGTGTGGGTGTTGCTGTATTGATGGGATATTTGTATGCTGTAGGTGGTAGTGATGGTACATCACCTCTTAATACAGGTTTGTTGCATCAATGAGTACAAGAAGGTTGGGTGTAGGTGTTGCTGTATTGATGGGGTCTTTGTATGCTGTAGGTGGTAGTGATGGTACATCACTTCTAAATACAGGTTTGTAGCATCAATGAGTACAAGAAGGTTGGGTGTGGGTGTTGCTGTATTGATGGGGTATTTGTATGCTGTGGGTGGTAGTGATGGTACATCACCTCTTAATACAGGTTTGTAGCATCAATGAGTACAAGAAGGTTGGGTGTGGGTGTTGCTGTATTGATGGGGTATTTGTATGCTGTAGGTGGTAGTGATGGGACATCACCTCTTAATACAGGTTTGTAGCATCAATGAGTACAAGAAGGTTGGGTGTGGGTGTTGCTGTATTGATGGGGTATTTGTATGCTGTGGGTGGTAGTGATGGTACATCACCTCTTAATACAGGTAATTTTAAAATATATATCCTGAAAAATATTTTAAAAAAATTACCATTGTACAAAATGAATAATATGTATTTGCAAGGACATTTTAATGGAACCAAAGATTTTTTTTCTGGTTTTACATTCAGAGACTAAAATATCTTTTAATGTTTAGTTGGACAACACTCTCTTCAGGAAAATGAAAGAAGTTTGTGTTTCATTAATGTAGGTTGCCTAAACAACGGTCTTGAATAAGTATACATAGTTGACATACTCTTATTTGACCATGAATAAAAATATTCAAACAAATGTCAGAAAAAAGACTTGAGATGAACTTCTAAATATACATGTGAACGATATAAACATGTAAAAGTTTTTCCATGATGCATTTAAAATGGGGTACAAGCCAACTGCTTTGATAGAATAATACTGGATTCACCTTTTTAGGAACATGATGGAAAAACAAACCTTAAAAGAATTTTTAACAAGAATTGGCTACTTCCAAAGGCCACAAATTTTTCTCTTGAACACAGATAGGTACATTTCATAGTTAAATACAATTGTTTAACATGTACAAAAAAAGTACAAAGATCATTAAGACTATATATACATGACAATATAATTACTTGAACAACCGCTCATCCACATAAACACATAAAAACTTGCTCTCATCTAACTTTTACTAATCAAGAATCAAGGGCATACAGAATGAGCCAAATAAAACTTTCGTCATACACAAGAAACAAATAGAAGTAAGGTACAGAAATTCTTCATATTTGTTCTATCATTCTTTGAAGTTCCCTCAACAACTATTGTACACAAATATCTTGCTAAAACGCAACATTAAGATTTGAATACATCTTTTTATACCAAGCAAAAGGTTTTGCATTCACAGTGATATTATGGATGTAGTAAGGTGAAATTCAATAAATCTACGATTTTAAATTGATACCATAAATCAAAAGAGCATTGGTAAAGGAATGAATGGACCTTGTTTTCAAGTTATTCCACATTTTTAAAAATGGCGGGAAAAGACTCTCTTGGACTTTTACCTTAGTATAGCAAGGAAACTTAACTGATTTCTTTCACATGGAAGGAAAATCTACAGTCTAATTAAATCTTACTTACTGACTTTAAATGTGGTACTTGGATGACTAAAAAATTGGGCGTAATGGAGCAAAATATTTTGCATAGTAATAATGGATAAAATCTGAGAAATCTGAATGACTTTTACGAATTTCAAAAACCTCATCTTACTACATCCTTAAGATATGAATAACAGTAGAGGAATACTGATGGAACAAAGCACAAGATTACATACATCAAAGTCAAGAGTCAACCAGAGACAGTGCTAAAAGACAGAAGACTAAAGATGCTACACACTAAACACTCACAAAACACCACCAATACAAGACCCTAAACTAAAGCACCTAACAGTGTAACATGAAACCCAAGAATTAGATTGACAACAGGTGCTCCAGAAGGGTGTAATACTAATGTCAATTAATTATATTTTAGTTGAAAGATATGACCCAAGGACAAACCGCTGGACACCTGTAGCTCCCATGGGAACCAGAAGGAAACATTTAGGTGTTGCCGTCTATAACAACATGATCTATGCTGTAGGGGGAAGGGATGATACAACAGAACTAAGTAGTGCAGAAAGATATAATCCTCATTCTAATACCTGGCAACCTGTAGTGGCTATGACATCTAGGAGAAGTGGGGTTAGTTTTACAGTTACTTTAGTGTTGAGGGTGGTTCTTTTTATATAACCAAAAAATTTGGTAAAAGGTAAACACTTGTCAAGAAAGCAAAAGACATCAATGCAATCAAGTGTTTGTTATTTTGTTATTTTTCCCATAAATGAAATACATCGGCAAACGAATACCGAAGCAAGAACGAGGAAAGGGGGAATTCTAAAATCATAAATCCAAAATCACGGCAATTCACAGCAACACAAATTGAGACAGTATGACAAAGACAAAACAAACAAACAAAAATGAACAAAAACGCTACAAAACTAAAACAATAGCAGTGTGAACCCCTATAAAAACTGAGGTATCATCAGGTGCTCCGGAAGGGTAAGCATTAAAAACATGGTTTATCGTTCAATCCTATAATATCTCTAAGTATGATACATAAAACCATTTCCTTTCTTTGTTGTTTACTCCTTCTGCCTAAAGCTATAATTTGTTCTATTTGTGGCTCATGGCAGGTATTTTGTCTCTGGATGATTTGTTCTGGTCTATAACCTGAAAATTCTACAGCATTCAATTTATAGACATTGATAGGTATTATTATATTTTACTAAATAAGAGAGGATTTGTGTGGATAAAAGTAATCAAGTGACGTAAAAATTATTTAGATTCTTTGGCAAACAACCTCGATATGGCATTACGACGGGAACAATCCTTTTGTTTCCTGCTGAACAAACCAGATACAACATCACATAGGAAAACAACCATTACGATCATCAAAAGAACTAGTAAAATATATCAGCCTCTTTTGGGAGATTCAAACCGTAATACAACCTCCCGACGAATTATAATTAAACTGTCATGGCCCTCTATTGACCTGAAACATCTAGATTTGTCAACCCTGGGAAACCTTGGGGAAACAACCCTCCTATGGTTGACTAACCTGGATATTTCCCTTAACAGCAGGCCTAAATTGTATAATATTTATTTAAAATTTGTTTTGATTTGTTGATAATGTTACAGGTGGGACTAGCAGTTGTGAATGGACAACTAATGGCTATTGGTGGCTTTGATGGAACAACATACTTAAAAACTATCGAAGTGTATGATCCAGAAACAAATAGTTGGAAGTTATGTGGAGGTATGAATTACAGAAGACTGGGGGGAGGTGTGGGCGTGGTCAGAATGCCACAGAGTGAATCCCATCTCTGGTGAATACGGATGATAAAATCAACACATAAAATTTAGCTTATTTTTGGATATGAAATGTGAATGTGATATTTTAAGAAGGGCTTCATTTTATGGTGCAAATGTCATTTTAGCATTTAAGTCAATATTTTGATGAATTAAATCAAGTACATTTTTATTCTTGTGATTGATGAGGCAGAATAAAAAAAATCTGTATTTCCGGTAACCCGACCGACCCTAGATTTTTGGGGCTAAAAATCCCTACCCTAAAGTTTTTTTGGCAATTTTTAAAGAAGCACTGTAAAAGTCCAGAAGTTACTCTCTATATGTCTATGTAAAAAGTTTTGGAAAAATAAAAAAAAATACCTACCTACCGACCCTAATTTTGATGAGTATGTTACCGGAAACACAGGCATTTTTTTTTAGGCCTGACTGTAAACAGCAACTGTTTTTTACATTTTTATGTGATGGTTCATGCTGTTGTAATGTGATAACTGTTCTAAGAAGTGTAGAACTATTTTATTCTAGTTTACTATTTCAAAGGCAAAGGAACGTGATAAATTTGCATGTATTTTCATAAACACAAGGATTGTTAGTAAGTGACTAAGGTAGTATAAGTATCCGAAAAATTTGTAATAAGGGTTAAAACTCTTTTCTTTTCTTTTGAAAAGCTGTCGATAAGACCGTAATTAATAATAGTCTAGATTCCCAGCTGATTTTTGGCTGATTTAGGTAAATTTGTTTTAAAATGAAAGCATTTTTCACAAAATTTGTTGAAAAATATGATATAAAATGGGTAGGCCCACTCCAAATTTTTAGTAAAAATGGATGAGAATCGAGGAATTATTTTATTGTAACCTAGTAAACACCATAAGCAAAAAATATTAAAATCCATGTTCAAGCTTTTGATATATAAGATCTATAAATTTTAGTGGGAAACTGTTCTCTGTAGAGTTTTCCTTCATTTATCACTAGCTGCTAATATGCCTGAGAATATATGAATTATAGATAAAATAAAATTTTGTTCATTATCTACTTTATGCATTTAAAAAAATATGACCAAGAAAATGTGATCCATGTGCAATTATATTTCACCCTGTATGAATGGATAAACCCCAAAGATATTGAATGCTTTTGTAACTTTAGGCTCATATTCCCATAAAACACCCTGAACTGTAACCTACTTTTATCATTTGCACCTTTTTAAGATGCTCCATCTCAAATAATTCATAGTATCTCAATAACTTATAATTTATTGAATATTTTATTTTCAGCATTATTATAATTTCGAAAGGGCATTATTCTATAAATACATGTATCTAGCTCAAAGCATTCATTAAATATCTAATTTTGATCTATTTTATTTAAAGGATTACCTAACTTGCGATTCTCACTAACTTGCTGTATAAAGAGGATTTTATTTTTCAAACTTGCACATGCATGACAAAATTTGCCACAGCTGTAGTCTCTTTAGCCTTTTTGGAAACAGCCATAAAAAAGAGAATATGTATATTCCACTGTCATGGTATATTTACTGTAATCAAATTCAAAATAAAAATCCACAAGACATACAACAATTCAGAGAGCACACAACCAAACACAAAACATTTTATGAAAACCATCATATTCTCGTCTTAGAATTGGTATTTTATATTGGTTTAACCAGGTTTAGTGATACATCAACCTCTTGCTAAAACTAATGAAACATTATTTTCGGATAAAGGAGAGAATTTGTGGCAAAGTGGACGAAATGTGACGTCTCATATCTGTCATTCAAATATGACGTCACAAAGGAAAAGCCGTCAAATTGCTATTCCGATCCAAAAATCAAACCAATCCCATATCTAATGCTTTATTTTTCAAATACGCGATTGAATTGCGCAGCGCTACAATGTCTATCAACCTTAATTATGTTTAGGGCTATTCAATTCTTAAATGCTTTTGAGGGTTCAAAGGCACTTTTTTCAGACCCCTTACTACCCATCTAAAAATGTATAAAGTGCCTTCTCCCCAGCCATACATATTGTCCCTGAGTAGCCCATATTGAAAATGGCATTTTACAAGCATCTAGCTCTATAAATACAAGCATCTAGCTCAAAGCAACTCCTTTAGCATGATTTTTATCTAATCAACTGAATGTTCACATTGTTGTATTGGTGTATTCTTATAGTGAGACTGCCACACTGCTTATCAAGAAGCATCCAAAAAGATTATATCACATCGATCAAAATTTGGATAGAAGTAGTGGAAAATCTTAATATTTTATTTAATATGGCCTTGCTTGTCAATTATATATGTTAATTGGATTTTAAAAATCCAGCTCTGTACAATGTTTTGTTTGTATGTTTTGTAGTGCAACTGTTTTAATTATAAATTTATTCATTTTTATGTGAATTTCATATTACATTGTTAAATTTCTTTGTTTATTTATTGTATATAAATGATAGCTTTATACATTATGTATTTAAGTGCTAGTGAATTTTATAGATAAAATGATATATGCCCAACTTGATTTTTAAATATTGATAAAGTCAGTTTTCAGAATTAAGATTATTTTCACTGCAGATTTTTTTTATTTAAGTGAGAAAAATTAGTAAATGTTTTGTGAAAACCTGAATCGAGGACATTGTCTGCTAAACCTCAATATGTAGTAATTGATTTGTTGTTTGTGCATTTATTTGTGTTGTCAGTGACTTTTGTTTCCACAACTCTTACCTTGATGAAACTTTTCAGAAATCTTGATCATTGAAAAAAATGTTCTTATTTTCTTTATATCAATGCTCTAATGGAGAGGGGTTGTTTTTTTTAAAGTTTATTTGAGGAATGAAATCAAATTCTGTGCCGATACATATAATTATCAATCAGTTTGGTGATTTTTGCAATATTCTTAGCACTTTTTTCGAAGCTAAGGATTTAAACAGAAAGTAACCTTTCCTTGTTGCCATGGAAATTATATTTTCTGCACATCAGAGGGATGATTTTGTAACTACTTCATCACAAGTACATATTGATTGACTGTATTAAAAGGTTGATATCATCTTGAACAATTATTCAAAACGTAAGTGACTGTTGGAAATACTTCCAGTCAGAGGGGTGTCCAGTATCCAAGTTATACAGAAATAAATAGCCCATGCTGAAATTTTGTACTTAGTCTCATTAGAATTTACTGCTTTCAAATCTCCTGGCTACAAACGCCAGCTTGTCTCTACCTTTGGGCAGAGTAACTTCACTTTCCCAAGGTTAAAAAAAACCCATTTGACCCGATGTGACCTCTTAATCCTATTTGTACCTCTACTGTGACTTGTTACTACTTTTTGTAAGTCACAAGGGAAAAGAATTTTATTATTGGTTTCTTTTTTTCATTACTTTGTTAACTTCTATGTTATATGTTAAGATTTTATTGCCATTCGAATTGTATTTTGTGTTATGTGTTAGAAAAATCATCCTGTGAAGTACAATTATATTGTCTTTCATTTTATGTATGGACCTATTTCAAATAAAAATATGTAAAAACATGTTTTATGTGATTTAACATCTCTTAAAAATTAAGTACCTATAGATTGCAGTTGAATTTGTATCCTCTCTCCCAACACTTTTAGAGGGGAAAAGCAAGGTTTTGACCATTTGTCCATTCATCAAAATGTAAGTACTTGTAGCTTATGAATTGGTTAAGCTATGTCAATGTAATCACCCTATATACAAAATGAAAGAATATGGATTAAATACATATGAAACAACCTTTCTCTACATACCATATAGCGGGTAATTTTTTCGCAGTCGCCAAATTTTAGTGATTCGTTCCCCGAAGAGGGCTATTAATTTTTAGCAGTCATCAATTTTCGTGAATGGAATATTGTGTATGTGGAAGACATGTATAAAAAATATACTGACCTAAATTTCAGGAGTTTTTATTTCCGCACTTCCAGAAACATCGCGAAAATTACCCGCTATACGGTATATGCTAGATCAAGCAAATAACTAAATACTGAACTTACTGTAAATTTAAATTCTGCATATGGCCATTTCAACAACTTATGTCTCATAAGTGAAGATAAAATGAAAACATTTGGAAAACCACTAAATCAAAGATGGTTAAAAACTGATAGAGAGCAAGTTACCAAAGGAACAACGCTTTTATTGTTGTCTTTCATATTGAAGTCACCACAAGGCCTTCAACAATGATCTGTGCTCATACCTCTTAGTAAGTTCAAGAAGGCCTCTAGCAACAGTTTTAGCGTTATATATAGTCTTTAAAAGCGTGTCCCAAAACTAGTATTTTATTATTTTTTGCATACAATCCGTAAATATTATCATATCACTTTTTGTTTTTGTTTGTTACCGATATCCCAATGAAAACCCTTTCCGAGTGTAAAATATTAAACTTTGGCATCTTAGAAGATGACATAGACATCAATAACAGTCCACCAGTCTGATTTGTCGGATTGTGAACATGTTGTCAAGCGTTTATGAAATGTTACAGAGAATGCAAAAGAACTTAAAATTTTGTTCTCTAATTTCTAGCAAATTTAAATACCTCCTTACAGATTGGTTATGGAAATAGTAATCAACATGTGTGTAAATTTGATCTCAGTTGGTGATTGGTTAATCATGTAAATGTCTTGTGTCAGCTTCTAGAAATAGTGCAACCGGATGTAGATGAAATTAACACCTTCATCATTGTCTAGCAAAATGGTATTGATAATATGACATTTTCATCAAAAATATTATATTCAACACCCCTTTCAATGAATGGCGCATTGATACACATAGCAGCGATAATAGCAACAAAATAGCGGCATACTTGAGACTGGAGACTATGGAGATCGCTTTACTTCAAATAGATTGAGTAGGAATTAGAGAAACAATCTCTAACAATGTTTTCCTGTTTATTACGATAATTTCTCACATTCTCGAACTTTAAAATGTGAAAATTTAACTATCTCGATGTGAGAAATGTACATAATAAACTGGAAATAATGTTAGAGACTATATGTAAAACATTCAAGCAAGTTTGTTCAAAGTGATAATGGGTCATTCAAAAAGGCAACTTTGTTGAAAGTGTTGGAAGCCAGAATCTATGGTAAAGGAACTGTAAGGCCCTAGTGAAACAACGACCAAACATTCAAAACTAAGCTAGGTCTTCTATCAGCACATCCGATGAATTATCATGCATGAGAGGAGAAGACAACCCGAAGGCCATGTCATGACACAGAGCAAATGGTTATGAATCATGCCTATATGTTGGTTTTAAAGTTATAGAGGTGTAGGCTAAGTTCTTTGTGGACAAGGGGTTGTTTTGTGGAAAAAATATGGAGAGATTGCCCCTTCTTGAATCCGGTTTCTCAAAAATTAAAATTGATATAATTACGAATTGGCCGGCTTACTTACGTGTCAGAGATAAAAGTATATTTAAGGTACAAATTGTCAATTTAATTTCTTTTCATGGTAGAAATGGGAGTACTAATGGATTTGCCTGTAGAAAGGATTTTTAAAGACGTTCTGCAAATGGAAATGCTTTTTTCAATTAACTTGAAAACGGCTGGCTAAGAATGGCCTTCTCATACCCATTAGACATGAAGGAAAATTAGGAGTCTACTGGACATCTAATACTGAAAATATTTGCATCACCCCTAAATCGTAAATGGTCATACTGGGAAGACTGATAAAGTAAATGAGAACCGAACCGTCAATCCAAAACGAATAATCCAAGGACAGTGGCAACATCGGAAACAACAAAGAAACAGAGACACAACATGAGTACGGCTCAGAAAAGAAAAAACTGGAGAAACACACACACACATACACATAAAGATGAACAACACGGACCCAATTAAAAGAACCCATTGGTGAGATCAGGTGTACCGGTAGAGTAAGCATCTCCTGTTTCTTATAAGACACCCACCGTGTTGAACATGTCAAATCCGGTAGTAAAGTAAAATCCGGTAGAGGAAATAACAATTCTCTAAAGGGAAACAGATATCCCATAGCTGTCCATAAGATGGTGATGTCGACCGTAAAACTTCCGGAGGGATGACTTCAAGTTTTGGGTAACATACCCTTGTTTAAGTAGCCTATTTGTGAGCAACCAGGCTCTATCAAGGACGTCACTGTATCGAACACAGGCTCTTGAATAGCGAATGAGCTTGGAGATGTAAACTCCGTATGCCGACCCTGTTGGGATGTTGCTACAAAGAAAAGGGGATTTAACTATTGGAAAAGTGTAATCATCGCGTTTGTCGTCCAGTTTAGTTTGAAGTCCACCTCTGTTGTCAAGCTCAAGATGAAGGTCAAGAAATGAGGCCGATGTGGAAGTGTCTGTAGTATCCTTAATTTCGAGCTCTTTTGGATAGATCAGATGAAGAAAATCACCAAAGCGAGGGTTGTTTAGTGACAAAATATCATCTATATAACGAAAGCTAAAATTGAAGGACTGGGCCAGTTTTTTTATCTTAATTTGGAAGAAGCCCTTCGATGTATTCAGCCTCATAAGAGTGCAGAAACAGTTTGGCTAGGAGAGGTGCACAGTTTGTGCCCATAGGAATTCCAATAGTCTGTTGAAAAAACAAATCCTCCAAACTGGACAAATATATTGTCAATCAGAAACTCTTAACATTTTAATCACTTCTTCCTCTGTATATTTTTTCTCCGATTCGGAGTCATTTTTCACGAAGTAGGCTTTTTCTCTACCTACAACAATGTACCTATATCTTCTTTCACCGTTCTTACGGGAGAAACATCTATGAATTAAACCTTTCAGCCGAGATTTTAGTTCTTCATGATGAATGGTAGTGTAAAGTGTGGAGAAGTCGAAAGTTTTAATGCTGTGGCAGTGTGATAATGATCTAGAGTTTAAGATGTCAAGTACTAGTAGATCTTTGGAGTTTTTCCACATTTCATTTACACCGCTTCTTGAAAAGCAAGTATCACAGTATTTTTGAAGGCCCTTTTCAACAGCTGTCAAGATGGAGGTTAGCAATTTAGATATAGGTTTGGTAGAACATTTGGCAGATCAAGCGGTGTATCACATATGGGTATTTGTGTAATTTTGGTTACCAGTACAGGAAGGGGAGATCTGTGTCCTCATCCTTGGTGGAAATCCCGATGGAAAGCAAAACAGATTTATGATTCTGTATAATATCTCCTCCTTAGACAGAGTAGTAGCTGCGTAAGTTGGATTGCCTTTGGAATTATCCATGCCTAGTTCTTTCTTTAAGAAGTTTATGCAATATGATTTTTATAAATAAAAATGATATTATTTGGGCCTTATCGGCAGGAACGACGACATATTTGTCATGAAAATTGATGATACTTTAGTTCTCATAGACCTTCGCAGCTGATTGATTCGTTTGAGAATCACTGACCTCACAGCCTTAATCCACTCCGAAAGTTAATCAAGGTCTTCACCTTGTTCACGCTTAAGGGTTTAACTGAGTTTGAGTTAGGGGTGATAGAGCCTTCAGAATTGTTCTTAAAAGAGATACTGCCATGATCGCCAATGATTTGGTGAAACCAAATGACAATTAGCACGGCGGAAATTGTAAATGAACTATAAAATAAGGATACCAAATATACCAATAGCGATAAATTTACCGGAAAAGTGGATAACCAGTAAACACATAACAGGGGCCCAAAAGACAAGGTTTCATCCAATTGGTATAACAATTTAGATTTCGTTTTCCTCTACAGACATTAACCTCTGGCACGCAAATTGTAACTATGTGAAGCAAGAGATAACTACGGGGAATACTACCCATAAAACTATTACTGCGTCGATTTCAAATTGCTTTTGAGGCGAAACAGATCGATAGCATGACAGACAAGAGGTCCTCGAGAACCTGTATCGCCTGTATCACTCACCTGGACCAGTTATGACATAGAGAGATGAAAGGCATTTCCAACATAGTCCAATGTTAAACTATGTTCCCTGCTGGAGACTACCATCGATTGGATGCAGACTTCAAGATAAAGAACAGCAATTAAAGTGTTCTTCCTTTGCTTGGGTCTACCATGTATTTGTAGAGACTTTGTCC